>CATKHJ011033729.1:0-55169 GCA_949750685.1 Vernicia montana
GTTGCCTGAGACTGCTGAGTTATAGCTTGTTTGAGTTCCTTTAATTGAGTGGTGAAGTCTGTGAAAGCAGCAAAAAGGTTTTGCATAGTAGTTTGTGTTATGGCCGGGTCGTTTATGGGGTCATTCAGATTGGGTAAAGCAGTTTCGCCTTGATGGTTAGTCTGGGGATTTTCTTCATTATTAGGAATATCGGGGAATAGGTTGAGGCGGATCCATTGTTTGGAAATTCGGTTTGAATCTCTTTAAGGTTGTGTCCACGCTCACCGCACCAATTGATGTGCTCAGAAATAACTCCGATCTCCAGCACACGTATAGCCGATCTTCTAATCCTACAAGACAGCAAGTTAGAGGGTCCAGGCGATGTGCTTGGGGGACCACTCCGATGCTTAAGTTAGAAAAGTTGGAGATTATAAGCTTTGTATTACTGAGAAGTGTTTAGAATTGCGTTACCCGTTTAATGGAGAAAAGAGCTCTATTTATAGTGAAGTGCCTAAGGTGCCGAATCCTTCTTGGAATCGGATTATTCTTTTTTTAGTATTGTATATGGAGATGAATTGTAGTTTCATGATCGGATATGGACTGCTTGGGCGAACCTCTGGTTCGCTTAGGGCGATCAGTTTATATTTAGGATGTATCAATACAAATACTTCATAAATATATAATAATAAATAAATATAATTTTTATGTCTATTAAATTATATTTATTTAAAGCAATTATATTTTAATTTAATAATAAATACATATCTTAATTTAAATAAAATTTTAAATATAAATCCTCTTTTTTTTAATTTATACTTTAGGCTAGTAGTAACTTACTTAAAATTTTATTGATTTGATACACTGATAAGGTAAAATTATATTTTTTTAATAAAATATAATTATTTTAAGAGTATACATAACTTTATTTTTATTGATTTTAAAATTTTTCAAGCGTGAACAATTCTTTTTTTTCCTCTCCTTTAAAAAAATAAAAAATGCACTATTATTATTATTATTATTATTTTATTTTCACATAATATCTAGATTAAAATAAACATTAACATCAATGAACTATTAATTTAATAATATTAAAATAATTTTTTTAAGATTAAAATGTCTCAATTTTAGATTTGACATATAATTAAAATTAGATAGCTTGACAAAAATCACTTTCACAAAGAAAATAGATTAACCATTGAGAGTCTATCTTTGTCATTTTATTATGTTCCCAAGAAATTTTTTTTTGCCAATGATTATGTTCTCAAGATTGATACAACAACTTCGCAAATAGCTGCACCTACCATTGATTTTCACCTCCTAACTCACTTTTAACCGTTTTGGTGCTAGTGGTTTTATCGTGTAAATGTTCTACATAATTCATCCAAACACAACCTGAAACCTTTGTCAAAAACTCAAGATTGAAATTCAAATATTCACAAATTATTTGCTTTCTTTAAAATTTTTGGAATTGCTCTTAATTCATAAATTTGCCATCTTTTGACATTTTTGGCAAGTACACTTCATTAATTAAAACAAATTCTTAAGTTTCATTAAAAAAAAAAAAAAAAAAGCCAATTTATACCGAAATAGTAAAATTCACTAACGTATTTTTTTTTTTTTTTATAAAAATAGGATTTAAAATATTAATGAAACTTAATATCCTTAACTTTTATTTTATTTTATTTATTGGAGGTTTAATAAGCTGAGATAATATTATAACTACATAATACAATATACAGTAATATTTATTTTTTAATAATTTTTATTAAATTGGTGAAAACTTTCATTTATCGGTCATCTTTAAAAAAAATAAGAAGATAAATCACATAATTGATATTTAGCTCTAAAAATAGAGAATTTAGGTTTAAATAATCTCACTTATCTATCAACAATTTTATCAATTTAATGAAAATGATGAAAGGAGACACTACTCCTCTTGCTGTTGGAGACCATTCGACCTTCCAACTATCTTATGAACAAAAATTAAGTTAAAATAAATTTATTGGGCTGGGCCATAAGATGATAATCGAAACCATAGCTCAAGGCCAGCCGAAGCTTTTTAAAAATCATATCCTTCAATCCATATATAGTCACGGACCTGACCCCAACTGAGCACACCTCTGCTGTGTAGTTTCTGTTACGTACGACCCACGTGCTGCTTAACTCATTCATCCATGGGGAACCCACTCAAAAAAAAAAAAAAAAAAAACCTCCCTGACGCGCACTTCCTCGAGCGTGCAACAACCACTCTGCCAAGTCATCTATCTCACGTGCCAAAGCTCACACGTGAGAGTGTTCGGGTTAGATTGAAAGGTGGGCCAGAGGTGAAATGTACTGATCTTTTGGTAGATAATGACACAGGGAGTCAGAGAGAGAGAGAGAATGGAAAGAAACGTTTCGTTTCAGTCGCTGACAATTAAATGCCTCTCTCTCTCAAATTAGTAGTAATGCTAATAACAGAAACTGGCAAAAAGAAAAGCCCACAGTTCCTTTATTTTTTTTTTCTCTCTCTCTCTTTGTTTTTTTTTTATTAATAAATTTGAGATTTTCCATTGCTCTATATAGACTAGAGTGAGAGAGAAGACAAGTATTTCAAATTCTCTTCTTTTCAGTTGGAGAAAGTGAGTGGGAAAAGTAGAAAACACAACCGCTTCACCGCCGGCCACCGCTACGCTGTCGTTTTTCGCTCTGCACCGTCACCGGTATTTCTTCTGCTTCGATCATTCTCCATTTCTTAGTTTAACATTTGTTTCGTTGATTAAGTAGTAGTAGTGTTGCTTGGATATTCATTATTCTGTTATCTGTTTGTTGTTTGATTCTAGATGATTTTTTTTTATTATTATTTTTTGAAAAATCGGATTAATTAAAATTTTTGAAAAAATAAGAGAAAAAAGGAAATAAAATTAATTTTTCAAGGAAGAAGACTTGGTACTTGTAGGTAGGTGTTTGTAAGTTGCCACATTAACGGAAACATTTATTACTTATTTACTTTCTAGTTTGGTCACATTAGTGGATTTTTATTTTTTTTATTTTTCCTTTAGATTCATAGGTTAAAGCTTGAATATTTGCAGACGAATGTGAAATGAAGATATGATTGCGTAGGTGGACTCAGTTGATTTGTATACAAGGTCTAGTGTTGCAAGATTTATTTTCAGCATTGCAATTAGTTGCTTCCTTAAAGCTTGAATGCCTAGTCGCAAGGTTTATCTGACATACAAGCGAAAGCTACCATCATCAAAAACTGGCATTGCCAATGAAAATGGGTGCCAAACCCATGACTCCCTTTCTGATGGACCAAGTGACACTTCTGTGACTGTGGTAGACAAACATGAAACACAGACTGATGAGCATAAATTGGTGAGTTTTCCTAAACTTGAAATTGCTCAATAGTTGATGTATATGACATTTTTTGGGGTTAAAGGTTTGCAATTTTGTAAGATGTTGGTTATTTTGTTGCTTCTATGACAATTTCCCAAATGCTGTTTGGTGTTAAACGATAACAACTTCTTTACATATATCCACTGCTTCAAATGGCATGCTTTCTGTTTGCTCTTGGTTTGTCTATGGCCTTGATGATCTAGTTTTAAGTTTCAGAAAAATATTCTACTGTGATCATGTTGAAGTTTGAAAGAAACTAAAATATGTCTTATGTGTAAAGGGGGAGAAATGGAATATCATGTCAGAAAGTAAAAGGTGATGATCTAATCACTCTTACTACAACCAAGAAAATAAAATTCTGAAGATTATATGAGGAGTGTTAATATACAACTTTTTGAGAACATGGTTGGTTGGATCCAAGTGTAGCCAGATGTATTAATACAAGGGAAACCAAAGAGCAGATTAAAAAGAGAAACTAAAAAGCCTCTAATTGCAATAAAAAATAAAAATTTTGCATGACACAAGAAATAAAGGTCTTAGATGTCACTGTTCTTCCACTGGATGATAAAGAGGCCTTATGCTGATTCCATGTTCATTAAGGAGGGTTAAATGGATGATTTGGAGCCTTGGAAGATACCAGCATTTTCAAAAGTGCATAGAAGATCCACTATTACTCTATTGGGAACATGGATTTAAATAACGGTCATTACGTAACGTAACGGCCGTTATGTAACGATATTTTGCCTTACCGTTACCGTTATAGGCGTTATATAACACAAAAAAAAAAATGTAAACTTAACGGCTATAACGTCCGTTACATAACGGTAACGGCCGTTATATAACGGTGTAACAGCCATTATGGAGTCATTCAACTTTTTTTTTTGTTTAAATATGAATTATGCTTATTAATTATCTAAATTATTAATTTTTGTCAAAAATAATACATGTAGAGTCTTTATTTATAGGGTATTATGCTTATAATTGCAGATTTGGCTGAATTGTTATTTTTTATTCATAGTTCTCATACATATTTATAGACAAAAGCTTGATCTATATTCCTACAATTAAGCCTATAATTAGGGAATAAGAAAGTCATACAATCATGCCTACAATCAAGGAATAAAAGTCAGTCATACAGCTATACAAATATGACTTTAAATAAGAATATCTACAGCTGTAAGTTGACTCTCCCCCTCAAGTTGGTGCATAGATATCACACATGCCCAACTTGGATAGTACTGTGTAGAAAGGACCAGGAGGAACAACATGAGTCATTATATCAGCTAGCTGGTCTGCCCTTTTAATGTAAGGAACCTTTATCTTCCCAGAGTCTAGATTATCTTTGATGTAGTTCCTGTCTAGCTCAACATGTTTAGTCCGATCATGTTGCATTGAGTTGTTTGCAATTTTAATGACTGTTATATTATCACAAAAAGGAGTCATTGGTTGTTCTGAACTAAGACCAAGCTCACTAAGAAGAATATTTAGCTAGGAGAGTTCTGTGGTTGCATGATGAAGGGCACGGTATTCAATTTCAGCACTAGACAATGACACCACATTCTGCTTCTTGCTCCTCCATGACACTAGATTACCCCCAACAAATGATACATAACCTGATGTGGATTTTCTATCCAATCTAGATCTGGCAAAATCCGAATCTGTATAACCCACAATGTCTAGATGACTATGTTTGGCGAACATAATACCTTTGCCTGGAGAAGACTTAAGCTAAAATACGATTCACTGCACCCATGTGTCGATCACTAGGATTGTGCATGAATTGACTCACAACACTAACTACATAAGACAAGTTAGGTTTAGTGTGAATTAGATAAATCAATTTTCCCACTAGCTTCTGATATCTCTCTTTGTTTGTTGGAGTCTGATCAGGATAAATACTTAAGCCATGATTCATCTCAATAGGAGTATCAACAGGTTGACAAGCTGAGTTTCTAGTTTCAGATAGAAGATCTAAAACATATTTGCGTTGAGAGAGAAAAAGACCATGCTTAGACCGAGATACTTCAATGCCCATAAAATATTTTAGAGCTCCCAAGTCCTTTATTTCGAACTCTTTAGACAAATAGTTCTGAAGCTTTTCTATTTTATTTAGGTTACTACCTGTGACTATTATGTCGTCAACATAAACAATAAGCAAGGTAATATCATCTCCATCTCTCTTATAAAATAGAGTGTGATCTGTCATAGCTTGTTTAAAACCATACTTTTTCATAGAATAACTCAATTTGCCAAACCATGCCCTTGGAGACTGTTTCAATCCATACAATGCCTTCTTCAACTTGCATACTTCACCATTATTTGATGTAAACCCAGGAGGAGAATCCATATATACTTCTTCCAAAAGATCACCATGTAGAAAGACATTCTTCACATCAAACTGCCTTAGTGGCCAATCTAAATTAACTGCAAGAGATAATATAACTCGAACAGTATTCATTTTAGCCACATGAGCAAAAGTCTCTTGATAGTCGATTCCATAAGTCTGGGTGTATCATTCGGCAACTAATCTGGCTTTATATCTGTCAATTGCCCCATCTGGTTTGTATTTTATAGAGAAAACCCACTTGCATCCTACTGTCTTTTTACCCTCAGGAAGCTTGACCATCTCCCAAGTAGAATTTTTCTGGAGAGCCTTCATTTCTTTTATCATAGCTGATTTCCATTTTGGATCTTCAAGGGCTTCCTGAAAATGACTAGGAATAGATGCAGAAGATAACTGAAGGGCAAATGCTAGATTAGTTTTTGATAGACGATGGTATGACACAAAATCAGAGATAGGATAGACAATATTAGCGGATGTTTTTGAGAAACCGAACCTATCAGGCCCTTTTCGTTCACGAAGGGGATATCGTCTATCTTGATTCTCAACTTGCAGATTCAAGATAGGAATTTCGGAAATAAAAAAGGGTGAAGAAGATTGTACCTTAAGATTTGTCTCATAAGAGTCATCCGATGGCACGGTAGTATCATTGAGAGGAGTATTAGAGCTTGGAGGCATAACATCAACATCATTTTTTCTCATAGTATAATTTTTTTTGAAAAACAAATCATCCTGTCTCTCCATTCTTTCTGTGGGTTCAGGTTCAGCTTCTAAAGACTCAGGATTATTCAAGGACTCATGAGTCTCAGTTGAGTCCTTCCCCTGACTTACTGAAATCCAAAATCTCTTTTCATCAAGCCACAATTTTTCCTCTTCTGTACTACTAATCTCCCCCTGAAGAGGAATTAGAGACACATCCTCAGAAAAATAAGACTGACGTTCACAAAATTAAATATCCATGGAAACATAATATTTTCCTGTAGGAGGATGGTAACATTTGTATCCTTTTTGAGTGGTAGAGTAGCCTAGAAAAACACATTTAAGAGCACGAGGATCAAGTTTGTCTCTTTGGTGTGAGTGAACATGAACATAACATATACAACCAAAGATTTTAGGACAAAGATTTAATCCAGAAGGAACATGATGAAATTGAGATAACATACGTAAAGGAGTGTGATAGTTAATGATATGAGTAGACATACGGTTAATAAGAAAAACAGCAGTTATTACAGCATCTGTCCAAAAAAAATTTGGAACACGCATAGTAAAACATAAAGCTCGTGCTACTTTAAGAATATGGTGATTTTTACGTTCTACTATACCATTCTGTTGGGGTGTATAAGAGCAGGTTGTTTGGTGAAGGATGCCATTTTCTTTGAAAAATTCAGCAAGGGTTTGATTAACAAACTTACAACCATTGTCTGAATGAAAAACCTTAACTTGTGTGTTAAACTGTGTGACAATCATTTTTGAGAAATGAGGAATTATTCTTATTATTTCATCCTTAGTTTTCATCATGTAAACCCAACTCATACGAGTGCAATCATCAATAAAAGACAAAATATCTATGACTCAAAGTAGACGGAGTAGAGAAAGGACCCCACACATCTGTAAAAATCCTAGTAAAAGGGATTTGACTTTTATTGAGACTTATTTTAAACGGTACACGATGATTTTTAGCATAAATGCACTGCTCACAACGTAAACTAGACACTGAAACATTTTGAAACAATTTAGGAAATAAACGTTCTATACAAGGAAAAGATGGATGACCCAACCTACAATGCCATAGAAGTATTTTTTCTTTATCATATGTGTCCTTTGTTACTTGAAGACTACAGGCAGATTCAGATTGTAACTCCTTTATCCCCTTTAAGTAGTAAAGACCTCCTCTCTCTTTACTAGTGCCAATCGTCATCTTCGTGAGGTTGTCCTGAAATACACAATGAGTAGAATGAAAAGTTGCAAAACAATTTAGATGTTTAGTAATTTTGCTAATGGAAAGAAGATTATTGAAAAGACTAGGAGTAAGTAAGATGGAGGACAATGAGAGTGTAGGAGATAAAGAGATGTTCCCAGCCCCAGAAACAAGCATAGGATCATCATTAGCAACTTGAACAGTCTTAATATTACAAGGAATTAGAGTATCAAGTAGAGAAGGATTACTAATTATATGATCAGTGACCCCTGAATCAATAATCCAGTTGTTAGAAATAGTAGAAACAAAGGCTGATCCAGAATTACCTTCTTGAGAAGATACACGAGAAACCTGAGAAGCAGAAACAGTAGATAAAGGAGTATCATTTTGAGCAACCTGGGCTAATTTCTTGTTTTTGTTTTCAGCTTGCTTCAGTTTGAACCACTCCGGATAGCCATGCTTTTTCCAGCAAATATCTTCAGTGTGCTTGGTGCCCTTGCAGTGATTGCAAAAAAGTGTTGGCTTTGTGTTGTTCCTTTGGACAGCCATTGTTGAAGCCTCAGGATGATCTTCTAACCCCATAGTGGCCTGCCTCTGTGCCTCACGGCGGACTTGTGAATATGCTTCTTCTAGACTGGGTATAGGAGAAGTAGCCAATATTCGAGCACTCACTTGATCCAAATTGTGATCAAAACCTGCGAGAAACATATAAACATGATCCTTACTTGTACGTTTCTTCAGTTTCTCAATATCAGTTGGACATCCCATATCATTGGGTCTGTGATAATCAAGTTCCAAGAATATAGAGTTTAGTTCATTATAATAATCTGCAAGAGGAAGACCTCCTTGCTTTGATTGAAATATTTTTTCATTAGTTCGTATATTTGAGAAGAATCCGAGACATCAAGATAGCTCCTCTTGACTGCATCCCAAACTTCTTTAGCTGTGTTATACTGCACAAAGTGTGCCATCAGCTTTTCAGTCATGGAATTAATGAGCCAAGATTTGACCAGCGTGTCTTCAGTCTCCCATTCATCGTAGCTTGAGTCATTTTCTGTGGGTGCAGCCTTCCTTCCAGTGATATAGCCCTTCTTCCTCCTACCAGCAATATGCATCTCCATAATTTGAGACCAAATACGATAATTTATACCATCCAATTTTACAAAAATTGTTGGAAAGGAAGTTTCGTGGACAGTCACTATGGATGGCTTTTTGCTGTCAGGAACAGTTCCATCTATGTTTTCAGTCATGATGTTAAGAGATAAGAGAAGAGAAAGGAGGTAGCTAGTGTTTCAGCCAAGAAAAAAGGGGGGGGAAAGCAGCGGATTTTTTTTCCTTTTTCAGCTCTGATACCAAATTGCAGATTTGGCTGAACTGTTATTTTTTATTCATAGTTCTCATACATATTTATATACAAAAGCTAGATCTATATTCCTACAATTAAGCCTACAATTAGGGAATAAGAAAGTATACAATCATGCCTACAATCAAGGAATAAAAGTCAGTCACACAACTATACAAATATGACTTTAAATAAGAATATCTACAGCTGTAAGTTGACTCTTATTAATTAGTTATAACTCTTAAATTTAGTAATTTATGTTAATATTTCTCAATTTGCAATTTTTTGCGGTAAAATTGCATAGCGGTTGGTCTTTGCCGTTACGTTATGGCCGTGACGATCCTGTTACTGTTACACGCGACTGCGATTTAAATCTACGATTGGGAATATGTTCAATGGATCCAAGGAACAATATTAGCCAAACTTTGATGAGAGGCTAGAGGAAAGTCTTTAGTGGCCTTGAAAGTCTTTATTGCAAATGTAATATCTTATGAGAACCACATTCTTCCTACTTATTTTGGTGATTATTTTTTACATTGAATGCTGTCCAATCAAATGAAGCAAACGACCTTAGAAACTTAATTGGATAACATTTTGCTTCTCTCTCTCTTTAATTTAATCAGATACACACACTATACAAAGGCTTGAATTAGGCTACTGAGGCCCTGTCTTTTGTCTCTATTGCTTTCAAAGTATGTTGTTTTGTAAAAGATTCTCAAATTTCATACAAAAATTAGCTTGAAATATCGATCAATATCTATGTACTAGTATTCTTATGATTACAGTTTTTTAATTTCTACAAAGTTGTGTGTCTTCTTACATTCTTTTTGACAAATATTAATGTCTTTATCTTTTTAAGTTCTATCTCATGTCTTTTTCTCTACACAATTCTCAACTTTCTCGTAGATTTTTCCTGGATGTGTTTTATGTGGTGTCAGAGGCAACCTGCTGCAATGCAAAGACTGTGATCAACCTTATCATCAGCAGTGTCTTGATAGGCTCCTTAAGGTATTCACAATTTTTATTGAGGAGAAAGAAGGGAAAGAAAAAATGATTTTGTTAGCATCAACTTTCAATTAACAGCATAACTTTTATCATTATTATTATCTAATGAACAATTGTCTTCTCCCCTTCCCGCCTTTCTTTTCTTCTCATCCCCCACTTCTCTCTCTCTCTCTCTCTCTCTCTCATGCATGCACAACGTGTAGTCAAAGCATATTCTCAACAGAGACAGGGTGAGCTGTGGTTGTAAATTACAAGATTCTTCTGCACTTCAGCCAATCCAAAAATTACGCAAACTGGAAGCAATGAAACACATTGAAGGATCTGATATAAAACTAATGGCTGTCAGTTCTTGTAAATCACCTGTATCGGGGAGTCTTGGTGAGGGCACCTCTGGGATGGACATGGGGGCACCTCCTTGTATGGATATATCTATGAAAAGTAAATCATATCACATTCAAGTTAGTACATGTTCAGTTATGAGCATAGATTCTGAAAGGAAGTTGATTTCTCAGTTAACAGGGATGAACACTGGAAAGGGTTTGGATTTTATCAGCTCAAAATCATCTGTTGAAAGATGTAGCATCTCTGTATGTGATACCAACTCGTGTTTCCTGAAAGCATCCAACTTGGAAGCAACTGATTCACTCTCTAAAGATAATTCCACCGACTGTCCTGGCAATTCACTTGGGAAAACCAAGTTGACTATTCCATTAATGACTTTTAGTCGAAGATGTAAAAGGAGAAAAGAAGAGAATGAGGTGGATGAAAAAAGTTCATTTCTTAAGGAAGAAAATCGTTCAGTCCATACCAAATGTAGTAAAACTGCTGATGGTGCAGCATCTCTTAAATTTTGCTTGGGAGATAATTCAACAGATGTGGAGCTGCCTGAGGAGGATACAGATTCACATAATCAAGATAATGTATATCTTCTTTCTCTCTGAAAAACCTTCTTCTTTTGTTTTTTCAATCGTTCTGGTCCTTAACTTCTAGAAAATGATGGTAAGGGAACATCTAGATCATGGTGATGAGGACCATGAGGTATGATAGTACTTGTCAAACCATAAAGGTAATTAATAATTCAATGTTATTACTGTACCTGTATTTTCAACTGTTTCTTCATAATCATTTCATTACTTTGAAAGGCTAGGTATAAACCCTGTTTTTAATTGATTAAACATAGTAAAATATCTTTATGTTATTTTGCATTTGTTCAAATATTTATAAAATCTGCAGTGTAGTCGAACTGAATCACATCTGGACTAAATGGCAGTGATGATATGGGTTAAATTCTTTTGAAGTGAAGAGGTAGATGGGAATTATCTGTGTGCTGTGTGTGTATGAGAGAGAGAGAGAGAGAGAGATGGTAAAAAGAGGGTATGATTTGGCAAGAATTGGAAGTGTTTGAGTGCACATTTTAATGTTGAATGAAATACAACATATATCTTTCCTTTTGGCAGACTCTGGTTCACTGTGCCTATGAATGGACTTAATGTTGTTCCTCTAGTTTAGATGCTAATGTATACCAAAACCTTGATATAGGTTTCTTTCTATGTCTATCACATGTTTCTTGATTTTTGGCAGATAAAAGGTGTTGATTCTGCACACATGCATGTAGGATCAGATCTAGAAGCTAAGATGTAAGTTTAACATAAACTTGGTGAATTATTATTCAAATTCGAAATTGAGTTATAAGTTTCTTATAGATTTATCATTATTCAAGCAGTTCAATACGTGAGGGAGGACTATCTAATGGTTCTAAATGCACATCCAAGGATGGCCCAATCAGCAGCGGACAAGGACAGATTACCACAGTTGCCATGGACGCTGAAGAAGCTTTTCTGGACAATTTGCAGATCTCATTAAATGATGCTGCTAAAGATCCATGTGAAGCCATAGTCATAGAAACAGAGTTGGAAAATACTAAATATCGAGAGGATTCTGAAATTCTGTCAAGTGATGATGGTAAAGCAACAATAGTTCCTGATTGCACAAAAGAAGAAAGGCGACCTTGTTTGGATCTGTCTGTTACTCCTGGTACATTTTGTTTACCTGTCCTTTCAAAATGCCAGATAAGGCATAAGTTGGTAGTTTCATCTTTTTGTTTTCAAATTATCACTGCAATTTAATCCGTTTAGCTATTTTGGTAGATTCATGTGACACATTGGACCATGATATCAATTTGGATTTGGGCTATCAAAAGGAACCTGTTCTTACTACTTCAGAATCTCTTCGAGACTCGATGGACTCCACAAGTAGAAGTCATGCCACTGTTTTAGATAAAATGTCACTTCCTGAGTCATTGCAAGGCATTAATAAGAGAGTTGGAGATGCCTCACCAGTTCATTCAACTAGGGATCTTAGTGATGCATCTACTTCTGTGGAAGAAGCTGGTGCCAACTCAAAAGATAATGATGAAGCTTGTCATGGATCCTCCATGGACAAAGCATCAAGAAACGAATGTTTGCAGGCAAGTTGCATCTCATTGTGTACATACATCTGTTCGGGTTGTTATCACTTTCCAGCATTTCTTGTACTATTATACCATTTCTTGTTCTATATTAGTTTCTTTGGTCTTCTCAAGAATTAAAAATTTGTTACTTCCGGTGGATGATATATGACTACCTGGTTAATGAATTCTTTTCCTTGACATTCATTCCAGCTTTTTTCCGAAGAAAAGGGCAACATTTTTCTCCAAGCATTCACAAAGCCAGAAGTTACCAGTTGCATGGTTTTGGAAGAAAGTAAATCTCTTAGTTTAGGAAGCAACAATAATCAGATGAGACAAACTTCGTGTGGTTCTCTATTAGAATTGGGTTTATCCCTGCCAACAGAGTCAAATATGGGTAATTATTCTTCTAGAAAATGTTTGGTCACATCACAACTGTGGAGCTCTGACTGTAGAATCAGAGACTTTGTTCAAGATGCAGTGCCTCAGTCTTCATCTAACCAGGCAGCCTCATTGCTACGACATAAGCTGATGCTTGATAGAATTGTAACTAGAGCAAGTGCTTTGAATGCAAAAGGTGGTTTTCAAGACAAGTTTAAGTCATATACTACCTTGTGGTCGGAAGAAGAACTAGATTCTCTTTGGATAGGAGTGAGGAGACATGGAAGGGACAACTGGCATGCCATGTTAAGGGATCCAAGACTTCACTTCTCTTCTTGGAGGTCACCAAGGGACCTTGCTGAGCAGTGGGAGGAGGAACAAGCTAAACTGCTAAATGATACTCATGTTTTACAATTGAAGTATCCAATGACACATGACTTTTCTTTGGGCAATAATGGTGGCTTCATGTGCGCCAACACAGGGATCTGGAGAGAAAATGTGGCCGAGGAAACTAGGCTCTCACTAGGAGATGTATATGCTCAAAGAACTGGTAATATCTCAAAGAGGAGGCGTTTCAACTTTGTTGGCGTTGAAAGTAATGATATGGAACAGCACCGTAGACCTACTACTTATCTAAGGAGTGCACCTTATTCAGATTTTCAGGGTGAGGTATATGGCAAGGGATTATATGATCGTTTGGGGTGTATGACTGTGCCAAGGTGCGATCCCTTACTAATTAATAGCCCTTTTTCTGCTTTGGCATCCAAAGGTAATTTGCCTCATTGGCTAAGGGAAGTGGTAAATACTCCTCCTCCAAGGCTAATGGAGACAACTCTACATCCTAGTTTTCCACCTCTTGCTCATTCAGGGACAATGCGGGTTATCAAACCATATCCAGATCCTAGTGAGCTACACGTTAGTGGATTGAGGAATAGGATAGATAGCGAGTTTGGTGGTGGTATAAGGTCACATGAGCTGCAACCATCTGGCAATGCTCATTGCTTAAATATCTCCTCAGGAGTGAGACACGGAAAATCTGAAGTAAGCAGGAGCTCGTTGGGTCTTGTCAATAAACCGGACAGCTTAATAATTATTGATAGCGATGCATCTTCGGAGGAGACAATATCAGATGATCATAGTTCTAGGCCCTAGCCTTGAGGAGGTTATGTAAGCGAGACTCTCTTTAGTTTTCTAAAATGTGTTCATGGTGTTGTACAGTTTTGTAGTTTAGCAATTTGTAAATAAGTTCTAACCAATTTCTATATCAATTTTAGACCCATTGATGGAATGTAGTAGTGCAGCCTCCTGATACTCTCTGGCAGCTAGCAATAACTGGAAAATCTAGGAATTGCATGGCACTCTGCTCTGAGAACAGATTTACTAGCATGAGAAGTGGATAATCTGAAAGTCCTTTTTCATGAAGAGGAGAAGACATGAAATGAAATTGCTGAGAGAATATATTAACCTGTAATTTTTTCACGAGAAGGTAATAATGCTAATTTGGAGCGAATCTGATCCATTTTTAAAATGAATGCAACTTCTCTTAAAAGAAGTGATAAATTAGGTGAATTTTGTGATGACATATGGACTAACCAATAGTGGTTGACACATTACAATCATGGGATGTGTAAAAATTGGGCATCTTGTTTTGTTTTGCCATTCAGCAGCGGAGCAAAAGGTCAACCTCTTTTTGATATATACATATATATATATATATATATATAATGTTCGTTAGAATCAGCTTGGCTCGATCGTTTTAATCGGAAAAATAAAAAATTGGACACTAAGTCGGTTTGATTTTGATCTTATATTCGGGCAGAGAAAATCTAGAAAAACCCGGCGGCCCGAGTTTCTCGGGTGGGAAAATTTTTTTTTTGCTATTTTTTTTTTAGTGATTGGATTAAATCAGAATCGGTGAAAACAGAAAGTCACAGGTCAAAAATTTAATAGGGATCGAACCGAAATTTTAAATAACCACATATATTTATTATTTATATATTAAAAAAAATATAATATAAGCAGCAGCAAGAAGGCTCTCTCTCTCTGCGTTCAAGAGGGAAAGCCTTCTTAACTACTTTTTTAGTATTGAAATGAGAAATTTTTGAATATATATCTTATTCTAATTTTGCATTTTTTTCAATGTGAGATAATTCATTTATATAAGAGAACACAAATTCGAATAAACCTTACACTACGGAGTAATAAAACCCATTCGAATTTGGGACTTAAAATAGTTACTTAATGAATTAATTTATCATTCGAATTTGAAACTTAAAATAGTCACTTAATAAATTAATTTATCATAATTTTTTCTTTCTAAATAATGTTTATTAATTGCTATAGTAACGTTGATTAATTTCAGTTCGACTCTGGAGCGTGACCTTCTTTTGAATTAGGTTTTGAACTCCCAAGCTCTTGTTGGAGGAACTAGCCCAACGGCAAAGATTCTAAAATCTTTCGTCTTCTTTTCCTTGCATAATAAAACAAGGGAAATTCCTTGCAAGGAGAGTAAAAATATCCAAAAGAAATTTTCATAGTTTCTTGTCAAAGTCCTTGATGTTATCAAATTGACATTATATAATGAAAATTCCTATGTTTTTGTTTCCCCAATATCCTTTGCATGAGAATTCTCACCATCTAAACTTGTCAGTTACCAAACAATCCTTTGTCTGTAGTTGTTGTGTCTCCCTTATCCTTTCCCTCTTCTGTTTCCTCTGTTTCAAAGCATTTGCAGTGACAATGAGAATGGTTAAAGATTCAAAGAATTGCAGAGTCCTCAAACTGTTGCACCCTGGAGGCTTTGTTGAGATTCATCTGAATCCTATAACAGCTGATGAGATCATGAAAAAGAACCCCAGACACTGCGTTACCCGTCCGGATGTGTTCAGGTTTCCATGGATTGTGGTCAGGCCGGAGTCTGTTTTGAAGCCTGGTGGTGTCTTTTACATTGTTCCATTTCATACTATTCATCAGTTGCTGCAAAGAAACAGATATCAGTATCAGGACCCTCTGCTGCAACAAGATTTGGTTGACTCTTCTGTTGAGTTCACATACGTCCATCAACTTCTAAAGAAACAATGCCCTAATATATCACAAAAACGAACTAAATTAGATTGCAAGATTGAAGATTGGCCTGATGATTCCATTTTTCCCAAATGTTTAGTTAGAAATAAAAAATTCCTTGATCCATTACACAGCCAAGAGTCATTAATCAAGTCTCGCTTTGAACTTGAACATTTTGATGATTCTCCTAAGAAACCAGACCCAGTTGATCTTGATCATTGGCATACAGCTTTTGATGACAAAAATCACCAAGAACATAACCAGCTAGCCCCAGCCAGTTCTTCCTTCGAGCCAAGAACTTCATTTTCATTAGATACTACTTCAAGCAATGTTCACATTGAGAATGCACTTCCTAAAGTTGGTTGTGTGTTGGAACCTAACAGTTCTCAAGACAAGACATTGAAATCTTGTTTGAAGAAGAATAATCATGCTAGATCGCGTGGTTTCAGGGTAAAATTTGCTCTTCCAGATGAGAAGATAAAAGTACAAGTCTTTTAGTTTCAAGCAACAAAGTCTCCATCGATTTCAGATCATGCACTGAGTTAGAATATTGTCCGTCGATATCAAGGTTACTTTAATATATGCTTCTATATAAATCCTCTGCTGGATTTGGTCTGTAAGCTGATAAGGTCTTAAAAGGTGCTTTTATACATATCAAATAATGTTTTTGTTCAGCCCAGAATTAGTCTCAGTTAACCATAATTAGATAGTTTCTTTTGTCTTTTTCTTAGGGAAAACATTTGAAATTAACAGCAACTTCCCTTGTATCATCTATACCAGTTATCAGAATTTAAGCTTATATTTTGCCAAGGCCTATGTTATTGAAAGCACAGGAATGGAAATGTATATTTCCAGAACTTGTCATGTTGAATCTTCTTGGGTGTTCTTTGGTTTTAAAGAACATTAGATGCAGGGTTTTACAATGACGAAAAAAGGAAATTTTATATACTATTGACAGGGTATTTGGACATGTACATCATGTACAATTACCTGGCCTAGTGGAAACCAAATCAAACTCCTACACTGCACATACCTGACAAAGGTACAAAAAAAAAAAAAGCACTCTACTTACAAAATCCTCAGTTTTTCAATGTTCATTAAAGTTCTGAATAAATTTGACTAATGACCCTTGTAAATATGCTTGATATTCTTTACTGACATTCGATTCAGGCTGGTTCGATTCTTGAACAACTCTTACTGTTCTATAATCTTTGAATTGTGCCAATTTCTTGAATGTGCTATTTGTGCCATTGTTCCGGTCCATGCTTGTTCTGGATGCATTTAGGTTCATATCATGTGTTGATTGCATCAGAAGTGAAGAAGGGCTATGTTCAAGTGATGGAATCATTGGACTGTCTGTACCATAAATGTTATTCACATATTGCTTCTGGTAACTAGAAGCATGTTTCCCATAATTACAAGCTAGGTCTGTGGAAATGTCTCCCTCCAATATTTTTAATACCTGCAGCATTCAATAAAATTAGATAGTTGAAGAGAAGAAAGAGAGGGCAGAGTAATCTGAAGACTTGTGAATAACAAAGAACCTTGGACATTCTTGGTCTTTTTTCTGGGTTTGCTGAGATACATAAGCTGGCAGCATACATCATACATTGCACTTCATTCCCCTCATAATTTTGTTTCAGCCGAGGGTCTATAATCTCATCGATCATCTTCCTCTCGAGCAGTGGATAACCCTGCAGCTTGCAGATTCAACTAAACAGTTAGAATTTAGAAATGCATACAGCCTCCTATGGATATTGTTCAGAAGATTCTAAACCAAATAATCCATTTCTCAACTCTTAAATGCTAAATAAGCAATGAATTCCCACAAACGACAAATTTTAAAAAACAACAGTATTAAGCAATTTCTAGCAAATTAATTGTGTGTGCTTGTACTGTCAGGAACATAACCATCTATATAAGCATTTCATTACAGAAGAGCTACCCATTCTTGTGCAAATTGTTTTCCTGTGATTCTTGAAAAGTCAGTTGCTTTAATGCCAGATAAAAGCTCCAAAAGAACAATCCCAAATGCGTATACATCAACTTTCTCTGTTATAAGCCCAGTTTGTGTGTACTCAGGAGCTAAATACCTACAAAAGGATGATCAAATGAAATAGTTACAGACTTGCACACCCAAGCAGAAAAGTTAGGAAAGATGATCATACTGATATTGTAATAAGATTTTAGCACTGATACATTAACTTCTGCATAATATCAATAGAATAGACCAATATTATCTGATATTTAAAATAGAGTCTGAGAATTTTAGTACCCAAAAGCACCAATAACACGAGTCTCCTCAGCTGACTGGCCATGTGCTTGCCATCTTGCTAGACCAAAATCTCCTACCTATTTAAACTACACATACTATTAGAATCACATAGTTTAAAGATTGTATCCCTGCCTATTTATCCAAACATTGACATCCCAGAAGAAGCCTTTTTTTTATTTTTATTTTTTTTCTCCTAATGATAGATATGGACTGACCATGGGTTCAAAATCATGTGTAAGGAGGATATTGTTGGGTCTGAAGTCTCTATGTACAATGCATCCTACTCTGCAATCTTCATGAAGATATCTCAGACCTCTAGCAGCTCCTATTGCAACCTTCATTCTATTACTCCAAGCCATAACCTCATTTGTCTCAGTTCCTGTGTATATTATGGTGAGAAAGTTAACCAAAGTTTCAAAAACAATTAACAACTCTAGGAACAATAGTGTCAAGCTTACCATAGAAATGCTTATCTAAGGAGCCATTGCAAGCGAACTCGTAAATGAGTAGCCACTCTATCTCAATGCAATATCCCACCAACATCACCAAATTTCTATGCTGTGCACAGCTCAATATTTCAACTTCTGAGCAGAATTCTGATGCTCCTTGTGCACTTAATGTCTTAAGCTGCTTCACTGCAACAACCTGTCCATCAGGCAATACTCCTTTGTATACTAAACCATATCCACCATCTGCCAAGAGGTTATCACCTGAAAATCCATCAGTTGCTCTTTCTATTTCTCTATAATTAAACTTCCTAGGAGCCTTGCCAAAAATAGGTGCATTGTTCTTGCAAATGGAGCAAAGAGGTGGGGGTGTTGGTGGATGCTTGATGGAAAGAGATATCGCCTTCCTGATACTCGAGGTTCGTTGAAGAGTTGGGGAAGAGGGGAATGCAGGATTTTCTTCTTCATTACTAGTCATAGTATGCTTTCTATTAGTGAACTGATTTGGACTCTCTTGCTTTCGCGACAAGCATGGTGAGTCTGCTGATCTTCTGCCAGGAACTGATACTAATTGTGTTGCTTTGATTCTATTAACTTTTTCTGTATCTGTTTCACAACACCTGCAACATTATAACAAGTCCCTATTGATTAAAGAAAATGAATGAACGGGATAGAAAATTTTTTCTTACCAATTTGATTCTTTAAAATGCCACTATAGTTCTTCATTTTCCCATCCAGGGGGCTTGCTGATGATTTTCGAGGCGAGTCACCAATGTTTGATGACTTATTCAATGGATCAGATTTACCATAAGGAGAGGGGCTGAATATTGTTTGCACTTCAACTTCTTGATGGAAATGATTAGAATTTAAACGAAGAATAGGGGCATGGTATTTGGACTTGAATGTTGAAGAAGGGCTACTAGACTTGTAGAAATCCATTCCTGGACTTGAAGATAACATTGCAGGATCTGTATCGATGATTGTACTTTCTATGCCAGGACTGCTTCGAGTTGTTGCACTATTGTAATTGCCAATGCTTCTAGGCTGCATTCCAAGGTTATGAGCAACTTTTTTATCACTTTGGTCTATGCTTACACTAAGTCTCTTCCCCGCTAGAGGATTAACTGCTCTAAGAAGTTTTGGAATGGCATGGTCTATTATTACAATGTTGCAAGTCAATTGTTTCAGGCAGCAATCACCTTCTTTCTTCAATCGCCTGTAATTCGAAGAAATTGGTTTGAAAAATTCTGTAGTGGAAAAACATCTGTCTAGCTGAACCATAACTTTATATGAGCAAAAAATTGTACTTTCTCTTGATATGGCAGTTTTTAGTTTATCTTATTAATTGATGAAAAAACAATGTTAGGTTATCCCTCAAGTTCAAGAATATTACATAACACGAATCATTTACAATGATCACATTACATTACTAAATCTTGCTAGTATTGTGAAGGAAAAAGGAAAGTACTAATAATCTGACCTATCTAAAATTACCCAAGTTGCCTCTAGCTTTCTTGCTTCTGTAGCCACTGATCCCAGCTGTGCATCAGCTACAACTTTCACTTGAGTATGAACCTATATATATATATATTGCCCACAAAATTTTCAAAATTATGAAAAGGGGATGAAGCCAAAACAACAAACTGGTAACTTAATCATACCTGCTTGTTGTGAGCTAAACACAGTTGCTGCATCATCTGCACACAAACATTGTTGATTTGCCGGAATGAATCCATGTTTAGGCCATTATTATTATCTAATGAATTATTCTTCACCTTTTGCCTATCCCCATGACCCCATTTTCCTAGCAGGCCTAAAATGAGCAAGAAAAAAAAATCTATATCAGATGCTGAAATTAACCTACAAGAAAGAAAATGATTAGTCCTATAGAAATTAACCTACAAGAAAGAAAATTATTAGTCCTATTTGCAGAAGTTTGAGGATTTCCATAACAAGGAAGCACTGCAAGTACGATTATAGAATCCATAGCTTTGGTTACATTTCGGACTGCCCATTCGAATGAATAATTAGTAATTTCTTTACTAGCATCAATTGCTACAATTATCACCTCACTATCCATTTCTTTCCTGAGAATCTAAAGCAAGTTGAGGAAAGGAAATATCAGACACTTAAAGGCCAATGAGAACTTACATACTAATATTTTCAAATAGAAATAATTAATAATATGAGTGATCTTGTAGATTCTTTCTTTTTATTATTATTACTATTTTATATATTTTGGCTTAATGTGCCAGCAGAAAAAACAGAAAGGGCACAGAAGTGAACGAGTGTTTGAAAGGGCAACATTGAAATGATCTTTTTATGTTTGATAGTTCTTGGAAGGAACTGCAATTTCTCTATCATTTAGCTCTCTGGACCTTTCAGGTCAAATCACACATAATGGATTAGTTTTTGGAAGAATCAAACAGGCGGATGGACATGTCTTTACTATCAAGCCACAACCTTATATGGTAGATCAATTCCTTATAATTATACATTTAAATATCTTATATTTATGATAAAAAATACAAGCTAGGCTCTTGACCTTTTCTTTATACCAATTTTCTAATATCTAATCTTTTTATATGTATGAGATGTGATAAGTCCAACTTCCATTTTCTGAAAATTTTAGTCCTTTTCTCCAGTTGGCAGCCATGCATGGGTCAAGCTCATAGTAAACATATTATAGAAGTAATAGCTCAAGTAATTTAATAATTTCATATTATAAGCATTTTTTTTTAATTCGAAACTCTATTTTTTCATCCCTTCTTTTGAAAAAAAAAAAAAAAAAAGTGCTTTTATCAGTAGACCACCAAATTATCTCAAAAAATTTGGATTTTATGGAATTTCGAACCTTACTTTTGGTTTTAATATATAAGTAAGATGCTGTACTATCAGGCATGGTCTGAACTATATTAAGGCTGCAATTGTCATGGATATCTGATTGCACTTGTTTCTAAACGTGGAAAGCTGAATTTACAATACAGAAAAGAAATGGATTTGCAAAGTACTGCAAAAGATAAAATTCCAGCAGAGACCAAATTGACAATTTAATACTATAAATAAGGTTAATGAAATGTTATAATCTAGGTGGCTATAGAGTTAATTTATCTCCAATAATACTTCACAATAGGACACCATTACAGACAGCTTTGTTTAACTGGACAACTTGGGTACTAAATTAAATCACCTTATCATTTTCTAACAATGCTTATGTTGTGTCTGATTTTAACCCAGAAGACAAAGCAAAGCTACTCAAATTCTATTGCAGTCATTCATTTTTGCAGTTTGCTTGTCTTGTTTATTGTCATTTTCCTTCACACACAAAATATAAATATATTCTATTATAGTATATAAGATGTATAAAATTGTAAAATGTACAAGAAAATGTCTTTTATACGATAACGAACAAATAAATCCTACTAACATTATTGATAGATAGATAGAAAGAAATATCATGTGCAAGCTGAATATAGACAAAGTATTTGATATTTAAATGCATATATACTGGACAAATTAATAACACAAAAAGTCTTTTAGATTATAAACATACACAAAAATTGAGTATTTTCTTCCAACCCCCACTCTAAGAAGTATGCTAGAGATCCCTTTTTTTTTTCCTTTTTTTTTTTTTTTTTTTGCAGAAAATGATGTTAGTAATGAGATCTTCTTGACAAATTTAAAAATGAACTTCCTCCTCTGATCTCTTGTTGTTGGTGTGATCTAAAAAGAACATTTTCCATTTTGTGATTCTTTTCTGTCGTTATAGACAGATGAAATGCTAACAATCTTCTATCATGTGAATACATTTTGTATCATTCTTCTTCTTCTTCTTTTTCTTGTTCATGTTCTCGTTCTTCTTGGTCTTCTTCATCATCATCATCAGAAAAAGAAGAACTACTTCCCTCCTTCTTAGATCTTCTGCTGCTTTTGTGGCTTAAAGAACCATTCTGATATTGTGAATTCTTTCTGCTAATATGACCTGAAGAAACACTTCCATAATTTGATCCACTGCCTTTTTTGCGGCTTAAAGAACCACCTTTGTCCTTCATTCTCTTGCTACTCTTGTGGCTTGAAGAAACACTATCTTCCATTGATCTCACACTATCTTCTTTATCATCATCATCATCATCTTCATCTGATGACTCACTACTTTCGTCCTCATCATCTGATGAACTTTCTTCACCTTCTTGTTTTTGTTGCTCATGATTAATTACTTCCTCTGAAGGTGGAGTTGAAGGGCATGGAGGCGAAGGAAGGCTTCCATCGTCAACTGTTGAAAGGAAACTTAAAGCTGTAACAACATCACTCATCAAAGGACGAGCAGCTGCTTCCTCTTGTAGACACATTGCTGCTATTGCAACTGCCTGATTCAAATCTTTTTCTGGGAATCTCTTCTTAAGTAGTGGATCTGCCATATCAGGAAACCTTTTCGGGTCTCGAAATATAGGTTGTGCCTATTTGATCAAAGCCACAAACAAAACAAAACAAATTTACAGAAGTACACTATTATGCACATTGTGTTCTTTAGCTTAACTAATCTTTATCTCAAACATAATAATAGTACTACTTACCCAAGCAACTAGATTTTGCTCTTCGATTGGTTTCGTGGTGTCTATGGCTTTTCTTCCAGTTATGAGCTCTAGCAAAATAACTCCAAAACTGTAAACATCTGATTTCAATGTGAGTTCACCTCCTCTTGAATATTCTGGAGCACTATAACCATATGTTCCCATCAATCGTGATGGTACATTCATCTTGTCCCCAGAAGGTCCAAGCTTAACAAGTCCAAAATCTGAAAGTTTTGGGTTTAATTCTTCATCCAACAATATGTTTGATGGTTTCATATCTCCATATATAACAGGAGGATTGGCCTTATCATGCAAGTACTCTAGACCTTGAGCAGCACCATATGCTATCTTGATTCTGGCAAACCAATCTAATAACTTCGATTCTGGAGATACATCTGCAATTAAATTAAGTGATTCATGGCATACTATCTATTTTGTACAAAAAAGACCTCAATAAAACACAAAAAAAAATAAATAAAT
This sequence comes from Vernicia montana, assembly GCA_949750685.1. Classification (NCBI taxonomy): domain Eukaryota; kingdom Viridiplantae; phylum Streptophyta; class Magnoliopsida; order Malpighiales; family Euphorbiaceae; genus Vernicia; species Vernicia montana. Next base: position 23,626 of record CATKHJ011033729.1, read on the forward strand.
ACTAAAACAAATATTGGATTTAACAGCATTAGCTTAACATCATTTGATACTTAATGTTAAAACTAATAATTAATGATAAATGCATACTTTTAACAGCATGTTGATAGTATTACTAAATGTTAACAACATGATGATGATACCAAATGTATATAATAGAGTTATTAAAAAAATTTGTTAGGGGGGTTTTAAAAAAAAAGATTACCAAGTAGATGATCTTGTAAAGAACCTCCTGATATAAAGTCATAAACCAAAAGCCTCTGATCTCCATCAGCACAATATCCAACAAGATCAACAAGATTTGGATGGTGTAAAAGACTTAGCATCAGAACCTCAACAAGGAATTCTTTGTTCTCTTGCAGTCCGCTTCTGTCAAGTTGCTTTACAGCCACTACCTATATTTATAAAGAAAACTAGAGTTAATTTCAATCTAATTTCAGCTAATCCTAAGCCAGAATAATAACATAAACTGTGAAATTAAGAAGCACATATTGTGGAAATTTTTGAAAGATTCTAATATAACCTGCCCTGTTGAGGCTAATGTGCCTTTGAAAACTCTTCCAAATCCACCTTCACCCAAAAGACATTCTTGACGGAAATTCTTTGTTGCAGTGGCTATCTCACGGAAGTTGAATGCTTGCGCTGCAATATTCTCATTGTCAACTTGGTTAGTGTCATTTCTTTTTTCTTCATCTCCAGGTTTTTGCTTCTTATTCTCTGCACCAACAAAACATCCATTATTACTGCTTGGAATTGAAACACAACATTCTTGTTCAAATTAATTAATTTGTGTAATTCTTGTTTTCTGATCTGAAATTTTTCAAGAATCAATGTCAGAGAGAAAAAAAAAAAAAAAAAGACAAAGGAATCAAATGTACAAGGGACTTATAAATATTTTATCTTTCTATAAATTGTGACTACCCACTACAAGATTTTCACTGTTTCCTATTTTATTTCAGAATTCATGTCCTCAATTTCCTAGTGAATGTGACCATGCCTATATGAAAAGTTTGGACCAAATGGATTTGTTATTCAAAAATTTGCACAACATAGTTTCAAGAAATCTATCTATTGAATGTGCCTATATATACCACATTAACTCCTGATTGAATCATCGAGTACTTGTCTCGTTGTATTAACAAAGGAACATACCAGGTGACTTTGACTCGGTGACTTGTCTAGGACTAGAAGGAGAACCATGCTCTCGCTTGCTAAATGATTTCTTGCTTTTCTGTGACTGGAAGCACGAAAAGCAATTCATTTCTTGATTTTTTTTTTTTAAAAAAAAAACAAAAAACAAGAAACCACCCTCTGATCAAGAAACAGAGTAAGGCCTTATAGAGTTGATAAATAAATTGAAATAATTACTTTGACTTGCAAACATTAAAAAAAAAAAAAAAAAAAATGAAAAAAAACAAAAAAAGAAAAATGTAGAAAAAACTTTGAGAAGGAATCAGAAAGAGGGTCCTTCAATTGAGTTGAAGGACCCTAAGGAGAAAAGATTGAAAGAAGGAAAAAAAACTGTTGTTGAAAGAAGGCATATTTTTGTGTGGGGTGAAGAGAAAAATGAGAGATTTTTCTTAGAGCAGTAGGAGAAAAAGGAGGAAATTTTGTTTTTGTTTTTGTTTTAGTTTTTGTTATTTTGGAGATTTGCCATTCTTAATTTAAAGAAACCAAGAATTGTGGAGGTTTTAGGCAAGTGTAGGAAAATCATTACCTTTCCTGGCTAATGGACACAGCTTTTTCAACCGTTAAATGCTAAGTTGGCAGTTGCCCACAATATGTTAAAGGCGCTATAATTATATTTCCTTCTTTCTTTTTTTTTTGAAAATTAGACATAACAATCCTTATCATATCTTATTATCCTCTCCAGTTTAACTTTTAACCACTCTAACTTTAATTAAAAATATATAATTTTTAATCAGTATTAATTCTTATACTACTAGATTATAATTTTATCTTTTAAGATTTAATAATAATATTCCAAATTTCACCTATAGAATTACATAATAATAATACATAAAATTACAAAAATAAAAAATAAAAAAATAATGCCATATATGCCTTTACCGCAATTTTGGTTTGCCCTATAGCCCAAAATTTAATTTTTGAGAGCCAACGTTTCAAAATATAATTTCACATAGTAAGTATGGTAAATGTATTCTTAAACTTTAATCTCAATTAATGCATAAATTAATTTAAAAATATCCTTAATCCTCTATAAGAAGAAAAAAAACAAAATCTAACAATTATTTTTCCTACCTAAAATTGGTTTAACATATAATTTATTTATTACATGTCATGAAAAATATATTTTCTCAATAAAAAAAAAAATTACATTATAAGAAATTTTCTAAATAGGTCTTTTGAATTGAAAAAATTTCTAATTGGGTTGATAGAAACATTGGGCCCATTATACTCCAATTAGAAATCGATACCCAAATTTCAGCTAAAATTGGGCCAATGAGTATTGGGCCTACAAGTCTATGACCTAAGTCAGATTCTGATTAGCATTATGGGCAATTGTGATCATCAATTATTTTTATTTTTATTTTTTATTTTTTGAAGTTTATTATTTTTATTTAAAAAGCCTCAAATTAAAACTTTTTAAGACGTTAATATAAATGAAAAAAGGCAATTATTTTTTTTCCATTTTAAAATAATTATATCTAAAAGGACAATTTAATAAATATTATTAATATAGCACAGGCTTTGGCTTTTCAAAATGTTCTTCCAAAAAAAAAAAATTATATAGAGATTCCTATTTTACAAACTAAGATAAGAATTGTTCTTCAGTATATAGTTTGTATTGGGCAAAACATAGTTTCACTGTACTCATTAAGATTATTACTAAATGACTAAATGTCAACGTAATTATGTATTCAATTTTTATATAAAAATAACAAATTTTAGTTTTCGTGTCAATGAAATTAAAATACTATCAAATTTCATTGCAGATTTTACTATAATGTTCACATAATAGCCAACACTTTAATTGTATAATTATAATTCTAACATGAATTTATCAATAGTGATTTTATTAGAAAAATACAATTAAGTCAAATGACTTTTATCTGGAAAATTAGAATAATTTACTAAACTAAAATTATTGGCAAATTTAGTAACTTCCCATCAACTTAATTAAGCAAAAAAAAAAAGATGAAAAAAAAAAAAAAGGGCATATATCATATAAAGAACAAAAGGTGTTGAATAAATTAAAAATCATAATTGATCACTTATAGATCTCAGATTATATGATGGGATGGATTCCTTGTGATGTATCTTTGATGAATTTTAGCACCTGTAAAAGAGACAAAGAGTATTGGAGGGCCAAGCACTTCGATGCATAAATTAGCAATTAAAGTTTTGTGTGATCATAAAGAAAAAGATGACTTTCTTGAAATCAGTAAATTTTAGTGAAAATATATAGAAACAGTTACCTTAAATTGAAGGTTTGCATTGTTTTTTATATTTTCTTGTGCAGTGGCATGTTGGAAAAGAAAAACACACATCCTAAGGATAATTATGGACTGTATGACCTTTGTGGGTTAGTGTAAAGCTTCTATTATCATATGAGATTTGTACTAGATATGCGCTCAGGATATGATTTATAAGGTAGAGCTTGAGCAAATGATGTTTTATATTGACAAACATCACTTCTTAGGTGACCCTCATTAAATTATCGAATGACCGGTATTACAATAGCTTGCCATGTAATTTTTTGCTCGCTAACGAGGAGAATGGAGGGCGAGGAACCACCTCGTCTGGTATGAAGTGAAGGGTAATCTCATTTTATGAACTGTCAATCTCACTTGAGAAACTTTCTTTCTACGGTTTGAACGTAAGATCCGTTTAAAAGTTTTATCATAAATTGGACTTCAGCATGATTGAACCCAATAAAATAATAGGTAGATTTAGAGAAATGGAAAAATCACATCATATTATTAGATATAAAAGGAGGTGTGTTATTATCTAATCTGAAACTTTTATAGACATTTTAAAGATAAAACAAAAATACTCAATGGTCCCATGAAAGTAATAAATAAAGAGAGTGAATGCAATAAAGCTTAAAAAATTAGAAAATAAAAACACAACACATGCAAACCAATTTGAAGCCACATCAGAAAGTACAACTCTTAAGTCTTAAAACACCCATCAAATATCAATTTATGAAAAGATCAAATCGCCTTCTTTACTTTCCAACGTGTTCTCAACTTCTTTGCTGCTTTCTACAATTTTTTTTTTTTTGTTTGTCCATCTTTTTTATGGTTTATGAACGTTTCTCTATGTTTACATTTTTTTATGTTTCATTTAATGGTAATTCAAGTGAAATCAGATTCATTTAACTGTGATATATCAATTATCTTCACTCAGTTAATTAATAAAATGAATTTATTTTTTATTTTATTAATCATAATTTAATTATCATGATAAATAAGCATGGAGAATAAGCTTTTGAACTTATTTGTCTACAAGAAATTTAGTCACATTAAATACATAAATTAGTCCGAAAAAATCCCTTATGATATTGAATAAAAAAAAAATTTACTTTTTGTATTACCTTAATTTTAAAAACATATGTATTTTCTATATTATAGTATTTTATTTTTCTCAAATATTAGATGGTAATATTTAAAAAAATATTTGTCATATATCACAATTGAAATGCATTGATGAATTTATAATGATTTTTTTAATATTTTATAAAATAAATTCATTAATTAATTGATGATGTGTCGCGTAAAAAAAGGTGGGCATAATTTAACGTTCCCGCCTATATACAACTCACCTGCTACTTTGGCGGTCGACTTTTGGCGTTTAAGAAGGTTGAGATTAAATTTCGGCAGCTGAACTGAATTTTAGCATGTTTAGATTCAGTTTAATATTTTTTTTTTTTATTGAGTTTAAAAATTATGTTTAAATTTGGATCGTTAATAAATTATAATTTAGTTAAATTTAATTCGTTTATAATTTATCAAAATATTCAACTTTCTAAATATTTATTTCTAATAAAATAACCATAACAAAAATATTTAAAACTAACATAAAAACAAAATCATCAAATTAGTAAAAAAAAATCTAATTATAAAATTAAACATTACATATATTACAAAAATATTAATTAATAAAAAAAATATTTTTAAATATTAAAATATTATATTATATAATTAGGAAATATTAGATGATGTTAATTAAGAATATATATATTTTAATGAAATTGAATTACCAAAAAGTTTATAAGAGTATTAAAATATATTTTTTAAAATGTTAAAATTATTAAGTTAATAATAATAATAATAATAATAATAATAACAATAATCAAATTATTCACGAGCCTATTAATCGAGATGTTTGCGAGCATGTTCACCAGCATGTTTACGAGTTTATAATCGAGTTGTTCATGAGTTTGATCGAACTAAGTTTAACTTTGTTCAAACTCAACTTATTTATTCATCGAGCTTAATTTTGTTCATTTTTGTTTATAAAACGAACGCGAACGCGAAAGCGAACGAGTTTTTATCGAACCGAACATCAAACCGTTCACGAACGACTTGACTTATTTACACATCTAGATTAAACATGTGCATGGCTGCCTATGTATATTACTGGTGATAGAATTATAATTTTTTTTATAAAATATTAAAATTTTAAAATCATAATTTACATCAAAATAATATATATAATTAATCCAATTTTTATATATTTTTAAAAAAATTCACCTAAAATCAATGTTTTTAAATCCGGTCATGTCTTAAAACTTGTGAAAGCAGAGGGTCATGGTTTAGAAGTACAACTGGGATCGAATCAAAATTTTAAATAATACCATATATATTTATTACTTATATGTTAAAAAAAATATATAATATACATATAATTAAAATTAACGAACGTTACTATAGCAATTAATAAACATTACTTATAATAAATATGAATTTTATACCATTACTTAAAAGAAATTACAAAAAATTAATTCATTCAATGACCATTTTGAGACTTAAATTCGGATGGATTTCACTACTCAGTAGTAGGAGGTCTACTTAGACTTGTATTCTCATACGTAAAAAATACGAATTTGAATATTAATATGTTCAAAATAGTGAATTGGTAAATGATAATTTAAAATTCAAAATAAACTTTATATTAAAAAAAGTGAGTTATTCCTCATTAAAAAAAATACAAAGTTGAAATAAAGTATATATTGAAAGGTGAAAGTAGCTAAAAAAAAATTCTCTTATGCTTTCAAGGGGTGCAAATCCATGGTATTGAGTCTAAGTTCAATGCACAACCTGCATACACGAATGCCGAACCGAGATGATTTGATCCATGCCAACTTAGGTTTTGTAATTTTTTAATTTAATCCAATCACGAAAAAAAAAAAAAAAAAAGGAGATTCGTTGGGTAATTCCCTGATTCTTAGAATCCCGGGAATCCTGCCTAAACCGGATTGATTTCGTCCGGGTTTGACAACACCCCCTAAAATAAAAAGGAGACATATATAATATATGGTCAAATTTTATATATTTTGAATGTTAGGAGGTTATGGTTTTTCTCGATCCTCTAGTTTCGTCATTGTATACTACTTTATTATATGTATAATTAATATAATTTTTTATATATATTAATATTGAAAGTTTTTTTAAATATTAATATTGAAATACTGTCTAAAAATTATTGAGTTCGAACATTATTAAAATATATATCACCTTTAAAAAAAAAAAGTATTTCACTTTTCTTTTAAATTCCTTTTTTGGCCAAAATTTTGATTCTGACCTAACTTTATCCAAGAATCTAATACTTTAACCACTATGCTCACTGGACTGAAGTTGAAAGGATATTCATGAGGTCGGTCTATTGCCATGCCATATGTTCTATTTTTAAATGCATTATATTATCTTTCTTATTTTATATTATAATAAACATGTTTATGGATGAATTTATATATAAAAAAAAATTACAGATTATATAAATTAAATTTTTAAAAAATTTAATATTTTCTACCTTTAAATAAGTATATTTTATAATAGTTTAGACTTTTTAAAATTTTCGTATGGATTACTTTGGTTGAAAACATTACATGTATAATTTTAAATATTATTTATCTAAAAGAGTTGGTATTTGGCAAAAAAAAAAAAAAAAAAAAAAATCTAAAAGAGTTGGTTGAAAATTGAAATATGAATAATGTAATTATAAATGAACATTAACATTGAAAAATATCTCTTATATTTTTCATATTTAAAAAAGTGTCCTAAATTTCAATTCACATGTATGTGTGGGAAATGGGAATATATATATATAAACACAGACTTTTTAACTATTCACACTTAAATAAATTGATGAATATTCATTGCACTTGAATAAAATATAGAGGGGCATTTGATTGCGGAAATTTAATGTTTTTATACAATTATTTATTTAAAAGAGAGAATGTTTAATAATGTTATTCAATATTTAAAATTAAAATTTTCATAAATTTTAAGTTGTTTGGTAATATACATCTTAAAAGTTTCAATTAAATTAAAAATCACTTCATATGATAAGTTAAAATTTTTAACTTAAAATTTATACTGAATATAATAAGTAATTGTATTTTTAAATATTTTTATAATTTAAAAATTATATTATTTATATTTTATTCAATATTTAAAATTTTAAAACTTAATTTTCAATTTTACCAAATATCATTTAAATATCCAAATAAGTGCTTTAAGGTAAGAGTGTGTAATCGGTCCGTTCGATTCAAGTAAACCGAACTGAAATTCTATTTTCACTAAAATTCGAATCAAAATAACTAAAATTCTATTTTCACTAAACCGAACTTAGAGTAAAAACCGAACTGAAAAAGTTCGGTTGAGTTGGTTAGTTTGGTTGTTTTTTTTTTTTTTTTTTTGTTGCTATTTCTTCTTTTTTTTTTAAAAAAAAATTGAGATAAAATTCAAGTAAAATTTAATATATGTTTAATAAATATATATATAATATAAATACATTTTAATATATGTATATAAAATAAATATATTTTAATATATATATATATATATATATATATATAAAGTTCGGTCGGTTCGTTTTAATTGATTTTTTTTTAATAAAAACTAAATCAAACTGAAATTTAATTCGGTTTTTAAAATTTCAAATCGAACTGAATCGAATCAAAATTTTAAAAAAATTGAACCAAACCAAACTAGTCGATTTGATTTTTTAGTTTCAGTTCGATTTTGCTCACTTCTAATTTAAGGAATGTATAAAATTATCTTGTTTGGTAGTGAATATTTTTCTTTTGAAATGAGAGATTATTTTGTTTAATTAATTTATAAAAAAATATAAATAAAATAGAGTAATTACTATAAAACTTTTGTTTTTGTATATCTAACAAATCTAGAATCACATAATAAAAATATAAATAAATATATTAATCGTGCAAAATATATATAAATATAATCAATAAAAACTCAATGCAATTGAAAATAATATAATCGAGTTGATATAATATCTTAATCAAATTGGATTATATTATACAAATATAATCAATAAAAAAAATATGTAATTTAAACACTTGATTAAATTCTTAAACCATTATGCACTCTATCGAATATTCAAATTAATTTAGATATTACTTGAATATGTAAATTCAACTTGATTATCTTATTAAAAAAATTAAAATAAAATAAAATTTCTTTTTTTGAAAGAAAAAAAATAATTTTCTCACACTTCTAATAATAATTAATTAAAATTTGATTGTATTAGTTTTTTTTATTTTGAGGATTATGAAGGGAGATTCCAACCTGGATCAATTGTCGTCGTGTAATACTACAGCTAGGTTATGCTTCTTTATCCATATTAATTTTTGAAAATTCGAATTCCACACATCCCAATTAAATTGATAAAATAAGAATTGAAAAAAAAAAAAAAAAAAAAAAACTTAACCGCTAAGATTTCCTCCATATCCTACGAATTTGGTCCTATATAAAGGTGAGTGGCGAAAGAGAGATTCAATTGTCATCTCTCGTTACAAAGTAAACAGATTTTAATTTACAAAAATGGAAGGGAATAGTAGTGGCGGAGATTTGTATGTCTTACCAGAAGGTTGCGTAGCAAACGTCTTGTCGTTTACTGGTCCTCGTGATGCCGGTAGATTGTCTATGATTTCTTCCACATTTAGGTCGGCCGCTGAATCTGACGCTGTTTGGGAGCGGTTTCTACCTCCTGAGTACCACTCTATTATCTCCGAATCCTCTGATTCTTCTATCTTAACCTGTTCTCCTTCAAAGAAAGACCTCTTTCTTCGTCTCTGCGACAATCCTATTCTCATTGATGGCGGCAAGAAGGTACTAATTTCCATAAATTTGTATATTAGTTCAATTTTGGATTTCTTTAGGAATGTCAATGTCGGTTTGATTTTAAATTTATATTTGTGGAGATTTGAGTATGACATTAACATTTGTAAATAATTCATTGTTTGTTTGTTTGTTATTCCATTTGCGGTTTCTCTCTCTCTCTGTCCTGTGTTTTTGGTTCTGGTTTTTTAAAATTTGGCGTGAAAGTTATCTAAAATGTTGGCATTGGCAGGGCATAATTTGTTTCATTATATGTACTACTGAAAATTTGTGCTTGTTTTATGCTATTATTTGCATGGATATTTAATTGTTATCTTTGCGTGAACAGAGCTTTTCATTGGATAAATGGAGTGGGAAAAAATGTTTTATGCTTTCTGCGAGAGACCTTATGATTGTATGGGGTGATACTCCTAGATATTGGAGATGGACTTCTGAACTCAAGTCCAGGTTTGTCAATTTCTCTCCCTCCCAATTTTGGGTCCTGTAATTAATATATATATATATATATATATATATATATATTGCGAAGATAGCCCCGTCAGCATGTTTATATTGTGTCGTGTCGTAAATGTCAGCATAGTATTCACATCATTTTCATTTTTTTTTTCTAAGAAAAAAGAGTTCAAGTTTTGTTGGGTTTGGAATAACTGCACGATTTTTATTGAATTCAATGAACTACGAAATGTGAATAGATTTGCAGAAGTGGCTGAACTTATTGGCGTGTGCTGGCTTGAAATCCGTGGCAAAATGAATGCTTGTATGCTATCCCCAGAAACACTTTATGGAGCTTACCTTGTGTATAAGACAACAGCAGGAGCCTATGGATTTGAACACCAGGCTGTAGAAGTCACAGTGGGACTTGCAGGAACTGAAGGTTGTAAAAGAAGTGTTTATTTGGATGCAGAAAGAGAGAGGCAGCAGCGATACCAAATTGTGGTAAGGCGGGTTGGGTTATTCAGCCACAGCCATGCAGTGGGGATGCAAGAACCTGTAGCAGCAACTGGGGAGAGAGATGGTCATGGTCCACAGGAGAGAGAAGATGGATGGCTAGAGATTGAACTGGGTGAGTTCTTTAACAAGGAAGGAGAAGATGGGGAATTGGAAATGAGTATTCTGGAAGTGAATGGAGGTGATTGGAAAGGTGGGCTTATTGTTCAGGGGATAGAAATTAGGCCAAAAGAAAATAAATATGAAAACAAATAAGCAAGCAAGGAAGAAAAGGTCTTCATCTTCCATAATATAAACCACCTAATAATTTCTATTTTTGATTTTGAATTATTATATATATATATATATATATATATATAAAACGAAGCAAGAAGAGTCACCTACATCTTTGCCAAGTGCTTCTGCTGGTGCTATTGAATTTAGAGCGTTCAATTTGAAGTTTTTTTTTTTTTTTTTTTTTTTTGTATTTATTTCTAATTTCTAGTGATTGTATTATTATTATCATTATCTTTATTTCAAGAATCAACATCTGATCTATTGTATGGCAAAGCGTATGAAGTTGAGCTTTGATGTTCTAATATAAGTACTATATAACATGATCAACTTTTTTTATTTAAATGGTGTCTATTTATGTTGCATGGAAAACGAAAAATGTGCACATAGAAATAATATTTTTAAAAAATATAAAAAATGAATTGTGTAGGAAACCAAATGTCGAAACCTTAAAATATAATGAATATAAAAGCATAGCTATATATATATATATATATATATATATAATTATTAAAAATATAAATTATCCAATCAACATTTAATAATTAAGATCAAAATTATATAGTATAATAATAAATTAAATTTTCATAAAAAAAAATTAATTGTTTATAAGTTTTATAATCTAAATTAATAATAGATAGTACATTAAAAAAAAAAAACACACACACACATATTACAAGACATTTCATCCTAAAATTTTATTTTTTAAGTAAAGAAATACATTTTTAAAAAAGAAACACATTTCTTTTTTTTAATTGCAGATACGAGCTTAAAACATTTACGATCCATTTTAATGAGATTTATACGTTTTCGCGTGTTCAAAATGAAAAAACGTAGTTTTAATGACGTTACAGTGCAATGTAGATTAAAACTTAAAAGCCTATCTAGCAACCGTTACCCAACTTCTTTGGAAAAAAAAAGAAAATTACCCAACTCGCCTCGTGTTTTACATGACTAAACAAAACAGAGTCATACGGTGAATATAATAATTATATAATTATTTATTTAGACAAAGGGATTGATCTCACATCACATCTATTGTATCTCTCTCTACTGTTATATATAGAGAGTTCTGGACTCCTCTTTTACAGTATTCAATTTATATATCAAAAATTAGTACTTGCTTCAAGAATCAAATAATTTTTTTTTAAATAAAAAAATTATTACATTTTTTTTTTGCCAAGTTATGAATTATTACATATATATTTTTTTATTTATAAAAAATTCAATGAATTATAGGCTACACAACAGAGTATAATTATCCTTTTACACTCATTATAAAAACGAAATCTCATTTAATGCGAAAGAGAAAACGAGACTTGAATTCAATACCTTTCACTCCTAAAAATAATACTCTTGCCATTTGAATTAACTCTCAAGTGTTGAATTATTACATATTTAAGAGTGTGAAAATTGCTTGTATTATAGAATCCATGACTTATTTAGCCTCCAAATAAATAATGATGTATTATTATATACTTATAAATTAGATTAGATCATGAAGTTTCTCTTGAAGCCAAGTACAAGATAAAAGAGGTATGAAGAAGTAAAATTAAAGTTTGAATGCTGTGAAATTATGAAAAGTTAAAGAATAAAAATGTATTAAAATAATGGAATGGACAGCCTAAATTCATTCCTAATACATGCAAGAAAATGGGTTTAATTGTAATTATATAATAGTAGATGGACACAATTTATAAAATCAGAAAGTGAGAGATTACAAAATGTAAATAGATGAAAGTTAAGTTTGTACATATATAAAGGAAAATAATAAAAATAAATTAAAAATTAAAAAGCTCACATAAGAAAAATTAAGAATTAAGATTATCGGAGAAAACAATCTCTGGGAAGCTTTCTGTTGAGTTTTGGTCCACCACCTCCGTCAATTGACTGCCTATACACACAACTGCAAGAGAAGAAGAAGACGAAGAAGAACAAGAAAGGCATAATACTGTAAGGAAACAGAGAAAGAAATAAAGAAAGAAACGAGCCAACCCTTTCACTACTACCACCACACCACACAGGTGCTTCTCCTTGTACAACTGCTTCTTTTCGGAGATTTTGGGGTTACTGCTTGTGGGTTTTTCCAATTCGTATTCCCTAATTGATTCAGGGGCTCGGATCCGCTCTAACAATGTCGATTCCCCTTCCATTAATGGTTTTTATTTTACTACTTTTTTTTTTTTTCCTTTTCTTTTTCTAGAATTAAATTATTTTGTGTTTGCTTCATTGTTATTTTGGTTTAGGTCTACAATAGCATTTATCCGTTTCCTAGAGTTGCATTTACCAAGAAGGGAATGGTAGTGTAGTGCATCCATTTGGAGAATTAAGACTTTCAATTAGTGAGGATTTAGCTTAGGAATAGTGGTGAGAAGTTGTTGCAAAGTGGCAGGGACTTAGATAGGTCATTTTCCATCATTCTGAGAGGTCCCTACCTTCAAAGGGTATTTGCATTTTCGCTTCACGGGGGAGGGAGTGCTTTAGTCTTCAACTCAGTCTACAACTTTTTGAAGGTGCCCGCTGGGAATGTCTTAACAGGACCTGTATTTAGGTAGCTGCTGAAGTCAGTAGCATAAGAAATTGAGGGTGCTTTGTTAATGATCGGTCCTATTATGGAGTTGAGTTTGGTAAGTTTAGTTTTAGGGATATAAATTTTTACACTCATCACAGGATTCTCTCGGTTAAGTAATTGGAAGAAGATTGTTCCATAGATTATGATTCTTCACCAATCTATTATGTCTCTCAATCATTTCATGTTAAGGTTGCATGTCAAGTGCTTGATTGGCATGCTAAGTGTGACTCTTCAGATTATGATATTCAGTGGGACACTTGTTGATCTGAACGTGCCACCACTGTATTTAAGAAAAGCTTAAAGGTGGCAATTTTGGCCAAGACTTAGTGCTTGTCTATGCTGCTACTTCATAATTTGATAGTAAGACTTCTTTATTGGCATTGTATTCAATGATGAGAAGTTCTGTTTTAGAAGCGATGAATAGTTGAATATAATCAGATATAGGAAATGTGATGCAGTTTAAAGAAAAAAGTCTAATTTTTAGGAAAGCTTGGGGAGCCTGTAAATACCAGTTGCCACTTGAATTAGAATCCCATGTAAAATTTCAATGAACTATAAATTTCATCGAGTGTTCTAAGAGCAAAGAACAATCTTTTGATTGACAGGGGTCGGGAATGGTGGACAGCATTGCTTTGGAGCTTGGCAGACCAAAAATCATAATGTTAAACTTTGGGACGAGAGTCTCCTGAGCTGATAAGACCAATGCTAAAGACAAATTAAGAATTCTCTGGGGACTGGGATTGGTGAACAAAGTTTCCTGGCTAGGGTAGTTTAGGTTATTAATACTTTTTGTTTCCTTTTAATTTCAATGATTACACTTAGCTGAGATAGATTAAATCAAGGGGCTATAATTTATTGTTCTTACTTTGGGGTAGTCTCTTGTTAAACAGTGTTATTGCTTTTGATCATCGGTTGAATATGGTCTCTGTCTCCTTATCTTCTTTTTGTACTTATGATATGCTTATCTTTGGGGATATCGATAAGGCAAGGAAATAAACTCCTTGACTCCTGGTTTGAGGGGGAGTTTGTATCAAAGTTGTCTATATTCTTGTTAGGAGTGAGCATTATTTGGTTAAAATTGAATTTCTTACCCAAATTGATGTTATTTGATTTGGTTTTGAAAACCTTTGGTTTGGGAATTTGTAATACCAATCTTCTTTTACACTAACTAAAGTGCAGTGTTTTTACATAAATAAATGCTACTGTCCAAACATCCTTAATTTCCCATTCACCAATCTCTCAAGTCTCAGCCCCCTCTTTTAATCTGCCTCTATCCCTCCCATATGTTAGCTTTCTCCTTTTCTGCAAAGCTGAAGCAAACCTTTAGTTTGTTTACTTTCTCACAAGCATGACATTTCTTTGGGGAAATTTGGCTTCATTTGTTTATCATTGAATCTTTAGGCTGCCACTTATTAGGCATGGAATTTTTTTAAGTTCCAGTTAACAACTCCTTTTGTTACGAGTCAAATTCCATGTCTCTCTCTATGTGTGCAGGCGTTTATTAATTGAATCTATAACAATTTGGGGAACTTTGGCTTGTGAATCTACCCAATTCATTCTTCTTTGCTGTTGGTCTGCAGTTGTTATTAGGCAATTGTAATTCATTAAAATTCTGTTGCTATAATGATCAAAGGAGTTTTGTTGTCTAAATTTTAGTGCCTTTTTTTAGATGCATTCTGTATTCATTTCTTTTATTTTTTAAGCTAGTCTTCTATTACTGGAATAATCAATCAAGCCTAACTTAATAGGTCAGTTCAGTGAAAAATACATACATCAAACAACTGAATTGACACATACACCAACCAATTGGTTGACTGATTACTCACCTCTAATTCTTGTGAAGTTTTTAATTTATAGCTGTCTCTCTCTCTCTCTCTCACACACACATGCACACACACACACACACACACACCTGCGCACGCGCACACACAAGCACCATGTGAAAAATATCTGACATTTTGCACATGTTTTTTCTTGGTCCAGCAGGTGCTTTGTTCTTAGTGAGTAAATCAATTGCCAGTAAATTCTATTGCAATGATCTTATTCCTTCGAGATGTTCCTTTCCATTTCAATGTTCATTAATTGGACCTGGTAAAATTTTTCTTGCTTGGATGTGTTTAACTGGTGTTTAGTTTTTATTTTATTTGTTTCCTTACTCTTTGTCTTCTGTTGCAGTGTCCATATTTGACTGGAGTTTTATGCGGTAGCTGTGATTGGAAAACACTTTAGATCTCCATTCTGTATGCAGCACAACAGGAAGTGGGCAAATCACATAAAGCTCCTACTCATTTTGGTGGATTCATGGCTGATCATGCTTTAATTGTGCCTGATGCTTCTCTTCCTTTGTCAGAACATAGTTTAGTTATTGGACAAGAATTTCCTGATGTCGAAACTTGCAGAAGAGCATTGAAAGATATTGCTATAGCCCTGCATTTTGACCTTCGGATTGTAAAATCAGATCGAAGCCGGTTTATAGCCAAGTGCTCCAAAGAAGGTTGTCCATGGCGTGTCCATGTTGCAAAATGCCCTGGAGTTCCGACCTTTACAATTAGAACCTTACATGGAGAGCATACATGTGAAGGAGTCCGCAACCTTCACCATCAGCAAGCATCAGTAGGTTGGGTAGCTAGATCTGTAGAATCCCGCATTCGGGATAATCCACAATACAAACCAAAGGAAATCCTGCAAGATATCCGTGACCAACACGGGGTTGCAGTGTCTTATATGCAAGCTTGGCGTGGAAAGGAGCGCAGCATGGCTGCACTTCATGGAACTTTTGAAGAAGGGTACCGCCTTCTTCCTGCATATTGTGAGCAAATAAGGAAAACAAACCCAGGGAGCATTGCTTCAGTTTTTGCTACCGGACAGGAAAATTGTTTCCAGCGCCTCTTTATTTCTTATCGTGCATGTATTTATGGGTTTATTAATGCTTGTAGGCCACTTTTGGAACTTGACAAAGCACATCTTAAAGGAAAATACTTGGGTACATTACTTTGTGCTGCAGCTGTTGATGCTGGTGATGCATTGCTTCCTCTAGCCATTGCTATTGTTGATACAGAAAGCGATGAAAATTGGATGTGGTTCATGTCAGAATTGCGGAAGCTTCTTGGTGTAAATACTGACAATATGCCTAGACTTACAATACTTTCAGAAAGGCAAAGGGGCATTGTAGAGGCAGTTGAAACACACTTTCCTAGTGCCTTTCATGGATTCTGTTTACGTCATGTTAGTGAAAACTTCCGTGATACATTTAAGAACACAAAGCTAGTGAACATCTTTTGGAATGCTGTTTATGCCCTTACAACAGCTGAATTTGAAAGCAAGATCTCTGAGATGGTAGAGATCTTACAAGATGTTATAACATGGTTTCAACATTTTCCTCCTCAACTTTGGGCAGTAGCATATTTTGAAGGCATGCGATATGGCCATTTTACGTTGGGGGTGACAGAGTTGTTATATAATTGGGCTCTTGAATGTCATGAGCTTCCAATTGTGCAAATGATGGAGCACATTCGCAATCAGTTGGAATCTTGGTTTAATGATCGTCGTGATATAGGCATGAGGTGGAGCTCAATTCTTGTTCCATCAGCTGAGAAGCGGATTCTAGAGGCAATTGCAGATGCTCGTTGCTATCAAGTGCTACGTGCAAACGAAGTTGAGTTTGAGATTGTGTCTACTGAACGGACAAATATTGTTGATATAAGGAATCGTGTATGCTCATGTCGCCGTTGGCAGCTCTATGGTTTACCTTGTGCACATGCTGCTGCTGCACTTATTTCTTGTGGGCAAAATGCCCATCTATTTGCTGAACCTTGTTTCACAGTTGGAAGTTACCGGGAGACCTACTCACAGATAATAAATCCTATTCCAGATAAAAGCTTGTGGAAGGAACTAGGTGAGGGAACTGAAGGTGGAGGCGCCAAGGTTGACATCACAATACGCCCACCCAAAACTCGCAGACCTCCTGGAAGACCAAAAAAGAAGGTTCTTCGTGTAGAAAACTTTAAGCGTCCAAAGAGAGTAGTTCAATGTGGGCGCTGTCATTTGTTAGGACATTCTCAAAAGAAATGCACAATGCCAATTTGACCAGGAGTTAGCTTCTTGACTTTTCTTTTCATTTGTTATTCTGAAATTGCAATAGAATCCATGGCTTGTTTGTAATCTGATGTATGTTTTAACTATTCCATAGAATAATAAGGATCTAATCTTTTTGATACAGTTCTATCTGTGCATATGGTAGCCGCATGTTTGTGTTTTCTACCTTTAGTTTGATAACAATAGCTAAGCTATTATAACCAGAACTTGATCAGAAATATTGTTAATGCATTTCTTTCTATGTGCGATGTATTTATTATGTAGGAAATTGATATCTTGGCTCCACCAATTGTGTCGTGCATAAAAGCTTTCTGATCAATGTTCTGCAATCTATAGAATTCTTATGATTCATCATGTTTCCTTTACCTTTATGGATTCATGGTTTGTGTTTGTCTTTGACAATGTGGATGCCAGTGAATGGGAAAGGGACAGCATAAAAGATGTCTGGTACTGGTACTGCATTTAAAATTTTTACTCCAGATTTTATAATGCTAGTCTTATAACATTTTTTCTTGCAATTTCTGACAGGTTCACCGCGAGTATATGTCTGGAAGTAGAATAGCTGCCTGGTCTACTGGTTAAATACTATTTTCATGGTTGCAACAAGAGTGCTTGAAGATTGCCTAATGAACTTATCAGACTAACTCGTCCTCAGCTTGTAACTAAATCAGAACGCCATTGTGTTGATTTGTAAACTGTAGTATCCTGTGCACTGTGCAGAGTTCTTGATCATGGTTAGGCACCTCTTTTGATAAAAAGGTATCAGAATGTTAGTGTTCTAGCTTATAACAAGTTGGGAATTGTCCATGATTGTAGCCTATGATTTGAAAACTTTGTAAATTCAAAGCTACTTTTACTTTTCTGTGGAGAAGAGATCTCTTTGATTATTCATTTCTTTTTGATGAAGAGTATCTTTACAATACATGTCTGCCTTCCAATTTCTTTGGGAAGGCCACAAAATTATTAGGTTTCTGTTATACTGCTGGGTAGCATGCAGAAATTTATTGCAATATTCTGACAAGCCATCTAAATTTCATAAACCATCTGCTTCCTGTGGATGCACTGTTGAAGTGGGAAGTTGATGTGGCAGAAAACCAGCTCAAACTTGCATCAAATTAACTACCCATGATTATGTTACATCTATAAATTGGTTAGTTGGCAGCATTTTCTTGCCTCTCCCTACTCACATGTCGCAAGGATATCCCTTGCATTTAATTAGCTTGGAGAATCTAAACGAGAATGCTTACGGTTTCTTGTGAAGATCCATAAGCATTTGTAAATAGTGCTAGAAATGAAACAGACTTCATTTATTTTCTCACAATGGGAAATGATTAAAGCTGGCTTTCAGGTGTATGCTGTTTTTCATGTAATTTGACATTCATGGCAAACATATTACTTTCTTGCCAGATTGTGTGAATTGTAATGCCATGTTGAGTTCTAAACATTAAGTAATCCCAATTCTGTCCTGCTTTGAGCCGTTTCCCTTGCTAGACAGGAAAGTCTTGTTTCTGCTACTGTTCGATCTAATCAATATGTTTAACACAGGAAGTAGTGTCACAAGTCACAACCAACCACATTCAGCCTGCAAGACTTTCCCACCAAGGCACAAAGGGTAAGCAGGGTTATATATCATAAGCCCTTTTGGGTTGAAGACGAACACAACCAATCCTTGAAACGTCAGGCATCATCACTGGAATTTTGTTTTTGGATTGCTTTGATTTCTAGATACTGCTCAATGGAATTTTGTCTTTTTGGATAATTCTTTCCAGATGATTACATAATTGGTAATATTTGAGCATCAATGCATTCATAATAAAAGGAGTTACATAGTACGGATTTCCCCTTGCAAAATATGATTGAAATATAGTGAAAGAAATATGTTTAAAGCTCGACAGAACCAAAGATCAAAAGGTGTCACTGCCTAAATAAATTCCATTACAATGGATAAGTATCCTTTCAATCAGCAGCAGCTAATAATTTCAACGTCAGTCTCCACCACATATTGGGGAGGGAGGGGGGAAATGAAGAGAGTAATTAAAGATCAGTTCCCCCAGCTCTTTCCTTGGCTACATTACAGGGACTATGGTTGCAAACAAAATAGCGGCACAGGAATTCCCAACAGCAATAGTGGCAGTACTTGTTCAGCATGCTGAAAAACACGATCTAGAAGGGGATGTAACTAAAAGTCTACCTTGTTAGGACATTCTGATGCTCTGTGCCCGGACCGCCCACAGTTAAAACATGAGCCTCCAAAGCTTCTGTTGTGCACATCAAAATATGGTCACTCATTAAATTGATCTATCATGAATGATTGACCAAAACCAGCTCGTGTAATCACATTCTATAACAGATATGTTCTCAAAACCCTTAACCATATGAAAACACGAAAGTCAGACAACTTTTATAAGAACCCAGAAACATGGGAGGAAAAGAAGGGGAAAAAAACAGTTGGCAGCTGTCATCAGGCATAAGACAAGTATCAATGCCATTAAGGTTGCTTTTGGAAGATCAAAAACTGCCCCCTAACAGTATTTCACCAACCTCCCACATGAAAAAACAAGAGAACCAAAACAAAAGGAGTCCCAAGTTTCTTGTGCAGAATTATTTACCTGTCCTGGGGTGAAGACCTGCTTGATCTTCTGCCACTTATCAACCAATCATTGCCACTGCTTCTTGAATTGCTTCGGCCACCACGCCTGAAGTTATCCTCATCACCACTGCTTCTTGAATAGCTTCGGCCACCTCGCTTAAATGTATCATCATTATCAGAATCTCGGCCACCACCCCAACCCCGGGTGGCTCTAAAGCTTCTCTGGCCCCCCCTACTACCTCCTCTAGGAGGTCGATCCCTGCTAGAAAACCTGCCATAGTAATCACTTGGAGGCCCATCATCTTGCAAAGAAGGCAACTGCAAACAAGTGAATACAAACATTTCATTACTTCATCAGGTGCAACAATATGCAGATTTTAGTAATTAGATAATAGGCATTTAAGCAGTATGTGTTAATATAGAAGATGATAAAGAGAAAGTGACCAAAATCTAAGAACCTTTGTGATCTTAGAAATAGTGTTTCCGGGAGGTAATTGCTTATTGAGTAACTCTTTTGCAATCTCCTCTGGAAGATCAAAAACTGCCCCTTGAACCTGATATAAAAAATATCACTTGGTCATTTTAAAGAAGGTAATTCCTCAAACAATAAACACTCAGTACAATCTTTGCAAGATTATGCTAAACCATACCCTTTCATCTGCAATTAAATATATTTTTCCAACTTCGTCAGCTGCAGCAGTATAAACATCAGACAGAAAACCAGTCACAGATCTGACAGACAGGTACCCCCTAGAAAAACTTGGATCCCGTGTCAACTGCAATGTTATCCATCCCTGAAATACAAGTGTCCAGATCAAGTTACTTGAAGAACAATGACTAGGAAATGGTAACCTAATAAAGACACAGAACAAGTAACAGCCCACAGAAATTTCAAAATCAAAAGATAGGCGAACAAATAACAGAACAAAGAGAAATTCACAGCTACAGCCTGATGGGGGCATACACTAAGTAGCTAAGTAGATTTATGGAGTAGCCCACAAGACATCCTACAAGAGAGCTGAAGAGGAAATGCTTCAAGAGCAGCTCAATTCAATCAGTGCCTTAATGCTTCTAGAGCAGCTCAAGAGACATTCTAGATGATAACACCTGATGGGTTGGTAGGCTAGATTTCTAGAGTGGCCCAAAGACATCCTTAGAAGTGAACTGAGAAGGAAATGCTCCTAGAGCAACTCATCTTAACTTGACCAATTCTTAATCCCAATTTAACTAGGGTCAGCTAAATGGATTAATTTTCTCCATTCCAGTTTACAGCAAGCAAAAATCTTAAGGGAGTACGTGGCAAAAAATGTTATCAGGAATTGACCCAATAGTTTTGCCAAGGCTGTATGCTAAATTAACTTCTTATGGTGAGCGGTAACAAACCTGATGCAAGGGCTCTTGGCAAAACTAGGAATTTAACCTATAGGAATATAGCATGGTTCTCAATGGAACATGACAACATAGATGTCATGCAAAGTTATATTTAGCATGAGATCATTGAACCCAGATCATTGAACCCAGATTAAATGCTCTGCATAATATCCACCACAACAATGATAAAGAAACTGCACATTAACCACTGGTATTACACAAAAATACTTTCTTGAGCAGTTCCCTTCTATGTATTGAACTGTTCCTGAGAAAACAGTAGTGTGTTGACTATAGGTTGCATTTGGATGGGTATGCATTCGAAATGAAAGGATTTGGCTTGATATTTTAGTTTAAATTACTTAAATGGTGCTTATAATACATATGATTTCTTTGGTTGGATAGATTCATTAATGGAGATAGACACGTGAATATGCATGCAAATTTGTTTGATACTGGATAAAATTTGTAATTTCAAATACACCCTTTAAAATTTAGTTGAAACGTGCCTTTTCCCCTCTTTTACAAGCCCAAATTTTTATTTTATTTAATATTTTCACACTTTAAACTAAAAACTCAAATTTGAACTCTAGAAATTCAGATTTCCTATCCAAAAATAGGTATCCTTGCATGTAATATCACACAAGTCCAGAATTTAAAAGCATTTTTCACAAGGAAAAAAAAAAAAAAAAAAAAAAAATCAAGGACTACAAAATAAAATTTGAAATTTGATAGCCAAAGGTTTACCTGCTCATGGTTAATAAGAGACCGAGATGACGGAGGCCGGGAAAATCCACTCAAATGTGCAAGTGCAGCAGCAAGAGCACTTGTGCCTTGTTCTTCAATTAATTTCTGGGCTGTTGGGGTGAAAAATTCAACAGACTCAGGGTGGACTCTATTCAGAGTAGAAACCACTTGCTCAGCTGATGACTCCAAAAGCTCTTCAATGGCTGGTGGACTAACAAACTCAAACTTGCACCCCACATCACGCTCAAGAGATCTGACTGTCCTCCTTTGGCTGCTAGTGAACATCAGAATGGCAGTACCTTCCTTGCCTGCACGTCCAGTACGACCAGATCGATGCACAAAAGTTTCGGGATCATTGGGAAGTTCATAATGGATAACCTGGAAAAAAGTTTGAAAGGTTCTTAACAAATTGCAAACACGATCAGCAATTCAGCACTTGATAGTTGGAATGAAAATTAGAGGAAATGGAAAATTTTCCACAGAAAAGGTCTTATATGTAGCAAAACAAAATACTAAACTAGATACAAAAAGTTATCAATATGTTACAGATATCATAGCTCAGCAACATAGCAAACACACACCTCATGAGTGCACCTTCCTTCCAAAAGTTCATATACTACTGGATAATGCAATGAAATGTCACATTCTCTAAGTTCTTCCATATGCATGATGAGAAGAATATCCAAGAAAAAGGATTTTTAACCGAAATGATATGGATTAGTTTTGCATTCCAATCTTTAATAATTTGAGAACAAAGTAATAAGAAGACTCTGCAATTCTCAAATCATGTTACGGGTACAACTTACCTTAAAATGCACAATGTTGCCAACAACAAGAGTCATACATACTTCAAGGGAATGGAGAATTCTTAATGTAAAAATTATGAAAGCAATTCCATGACCAAGGGAATGGAAAGTTCTTTATATGAAGATTATGAAAGCTATTCTGTGACCTTACCAAATCAACATTTGGAATATCAAGCCCACGAGAAGCAACATCTGTGGCAACGAGCACCGTGAATTTTCCTTGCCGAAAACCATTTAAGGTTCTCTCTCTCTGATGCTGAGATATATCTCCATGCAATGCTTCTGAAGCTATACTATTTGTTAAAGCCATTGAGACTTCATCAGCATCTCGTTTAGTCTGAGTAAAGATAATAGTCTTTCCACCCTTCGCATAAACCTGAGCATAAGGGCAATATCCAGTGCTATAACACATTGCTTTTCACAAACAATAATCACTGTCAAACCTTAAAAAAATGCATTGATGAACACAATGGGATTGTAGTACACAAGAAGAGAACAACTAAGATGTATTTGAACATGTGCATTTAACTTGAATATGTAACAACAGGAAATCAAGTTTACAATCAAGTTTAGTTGTTTAGAAATACAAATAAGAAAAGCTTTCCTTCCAAGTACCCTGGTCCCACAAAAGAATAACGGAACTATAAATGAGAAGTTGCAGAGTCTATGTACATGTGTATGAGTAAATCTGAGAAGCATACGACTCCCTATATTGATGATATTAATTGTAAAGTGCATGAGTATGACCAAGGTATTTCAAACATTATTTTGTATGTTTCATGACCATACTTCCATGTGCCCAATTTCCCAAAGTTCATTCTTAGCACATGACTGCCCATGGCATCCTCTCAACCGTGAGAAGATAACCAAGTTAAATTGAGCAACCCTACAATCTCTCCAACCAATCTTACCGTCCCACAAAAGATTATAGGAACTATAAATGAAGAAATCCCAGAAGCAAATGACTCTCCATGTTGATGATATTAATGTCTCTGCAACCACTCTCACTCTATAGATTCTCAGGGAATTTTAAATATGAACAAGCATTTTTATGCTGCGAACAAGCAAAATCCTTCATAAAACTATCAGGAAATGAGTATGAATGAGAATTTCTTCAGAATAAGGGAAACTCATGCCTATAGCTTTCATGGGAAAGCCAATAACTAACGATATAAATAAATTAAAATAGCAGGGCTGGTGATTCATACAGTTACAAGATCACCAAGAATGCTCCGCTTTGAAGTTGCAGTGGTTGATATAGCAAAAAGTTTGATTCCTTCTGCCAACTTCTCCTCTTGGTCACCAACCTGCATAAGATATCAACAACAAATTCAAAGGTTCAATTACCAGATTGGGAAATGTTAGACATCTGAAATGAATACTTTTGTCTTCAAAGAACAAAAACAAGCACCTATACATTGGATGCCAAGGAAGTTTCACGAAAGATGGCCATTAAACAGGAATTACTATATAATATTGTCAAATTCCACTATTCACTTCATAATAAGTGGTGTGGACATTATTAACTATTTTTAGCATGTCCATTTTACACATTCTGTCTCCTTAGACATAGCATCTAAAACTTCAAAACATACTTCCAGGGTAAAGTTTCATAATGTTACAGCCATGATTTGCAAAATGAATAAGTAACATTTCCGAATCCCCAACAAACCATTGAACCAAAGCAAAATGAAAATTTCAAATTAGTAAGTAATGACAATCAAAGAACATGCAAAAATTAGAGACAGGAAGAAGAAAAGGGAAGGAATTTTACCAAATCAATTTGAAGAGGGTTGTCCAAATATTTCCTTGACAATTTTTTCACCCAACTAGGCATAGTTGCAGAGAAAAGCATGCTCTGTCGTTTTGATGGAAGATTTTCTAAAATTACTTCCACATCCTCCTCAAATCCAAACGAAAGCATCTGATCAGCTTCATCCAGGACCAAAAATTCAACTTCTCCCAATTTGAGGCTATTACTGTTAATCAAGTCAATGATTCGACCTGGAGTTCCAACCACAACATCAACCCCACGAGAAAGAGCATTTCGTTGCGTAATATATGAAACCCCTCCATAAACACAAACAGTGTTCAAGTAGGGTGCAGAATCAATAATTTCTTTCTCCACTTGCTTTGCTAATTCACGAGTAGGTGCGAGGACCAAGACTCTAGGAAGTCGACCAGTTCGTCTGAAAAGAACCAAAGAAATGCATTACACTCATCAAACAGAATACCAGAGCCCATTGGTGCCTTTATTGACTTGTTTCTCTAGCATATTCAATAAAACATTTAATTATTGGAATTTGATTATTACCTTAGTGAACTTGTTTGTTTAGTATCTTCAGTAAGGCGCTTAATTATTGGGATCCCAAAGGCTAATGTCTTCCCAGTCCCAGTCTTTGCACGAGCAATGAGATCTCGACCTTCTAGTGCCGGAATTAAAACAGCCCTCTACGTCATTGAAGAGAAACAATAAGAAATGAAAAGGCTTGGCTTTAAAAGATACTAAATAGAAATTAGGATGAACAACATTTAACCACCACTTTGACCCTTTTCAACCATGAATCTTTTTTTTTTTTTTTTTTTTGAACTGTTTCAACCATGAATCCAAATAGCCATTTGCCACTCATCAAGCTCATGGACCCTTACAGTGAAATTTAGTTCACAGAGAGCAAAATGTCAAGCACATAACTATAATTAGGGATGTTTGTCTGTATAAAGTAATTAGCTAATAGAACTACAGCAAAAGGACGATGAAAGGGCATCCATATAAACTCAAAAGTAAATGCATAATAAAATAGTAAAAGCATGAAAAATAAGCACATATGCAAAGTAAAAAAGAGTGGCTCGAGCCAATCAAACATACATTTCTTTAAGAGAAATAACATTTTGGATGAAGTGGATAACTTTTTACAGAAATTATGTCAACGAAAACTTAATCCAAAACAAACGGCCACAAACCCAAAAAAAAAAAAAAAAATCAGGTCCCTTTATACGTCCGAACGAGAAATGAACTCAATTATAAACAAAAATAAATAAATAAATAATCTTGAAACAGTGAATAAACAAAGTAATAGGAGAAGAGGAACACCTGAATGGGGAAAAGATGAGTAATTCCACGTTTCTCAAGGGTCTCAACAAGTCTCTGAGGCAAACCCAATTTAGAAATGGAAAGTTCATCTTCATCAGGAAGATTCTCACGGGCAACGGCCTCAGATTGAGACTCATAGTCACTGACATCATCATCCTGGTCGTTATCGTCATCAAAATCAGAGAGGCGACCACTGAGACCCTTAAAGGCCTCTTCACTGAGAATAGAATCAGGAGTAGCGATGGCAGAAGGAACAAAAGAAAGGCCATGTTTATAATGAGCACTACTTTGAAGAACCAAAGAATTGAAATGAGACTTGTCATACAAAGAAATAGAAGAAGGCGGTGGTGGTGTGGTTCTTCTAGTAGAAAGTTCAATAGAAGGAGTATGGAATATAGAGGAAACTCCAATTACTGAAGAAGAAGCCATTTTTGTATTGAATAAAGAAAGTAACTTTGGGATAGAAGAGGGTAGTGGGTATGGAAAAGAGAAGATATTTAAAGGAGAAAGAGGAGGATAAGGCCACAGCAGAGGCAGAGACAACGTCCTTAAAAACGAAGCTCAGGACTCTCTTCTCTTGGTCTTAAAACGTAGGACTCACAGAGCTCCACCTCGGTTACTATCTTCTTTTTCACAAACTCTTTTATTATTTAAAATAAAAGATATTTTCCTGTTAAGAGTATAAACCCTAATCATGGAACTGTAAACCCTTAAATTCCATCTAACCGATTTATTTAAGTTAATAAAAAATTTCACAAAATTAACTTTCTCGTTTTTTATTTTGAGGATTAAGAGTATTTTCGAATTATATGTATATATTTTATTAATATTTTAAATTTTAACAATTAATGAAACACCCAAAATTAATAATTTTAATTATTAGATTTTTAATTTTTAATAATAAAATTACTTAAACATAACGAAATATAATCTAGTGATAAATATATATATTTTTTTAAACAATAATATAATCTAGTGGTAAATGTATATATTGGATTTGTCCTCTCTAATACTATTAAAAAAAAAAAATCATTATCAAATTCGCTTTGCTTTTCCGTTGAATGTTGATAGAAATTTTTTATTTGTCTTAATTAATAAAAATCAGTAATTTTTTAAGTTTTTAGTTTTAAATTTTTTATCAAAAATTTTGATATTTTAAAAAGTAAATTAATATCTCTGTCAAAATAAATTTAAAAAAAATCATATCAAGTGGGCCCTTATTGTCCAAATGGACATTAAAAAAAAAAAAATCCAAAACCGAAAATAACCATGATTTTTGTTATTGGGCCTTTCCGGTTTACTTGATTTGGTCCGCCTCTTAACCCGACAATAACAACCGGGTAAAAGTCAGTTTCTTTTGAAAAAAGTATTCTGAGTGAGACGAGTTTGACCCTCGTCTTATCTTCTCTCAAAACACGGGACAAATTTATACTTTACCAAAATCTACTCTATTATTATACTTTTGAAAAGTATTTATTTTTTTAAAAATATTTTATGCATTTAAAAATAATAATAGTGAAATAAAATCTTATATGATAAACTTTTTTGAGATATTTTTGATATAAAATTTAATATGAAATATTTATTATAATATTTTTAATAAATAATTACATTTTTCAATCCAAATATATGATAATAATAGTCAATAATTTACAATACTTTAAAAGATACAATTAACAAATCACTAACAAAATACAACACCAACAAATGATTATTATTTTTTTGAAAATAATAGTAAAAAAATTGTGATATAATACACATTTTCTGTTTTTATAAAGATAATAAAATTTGAAAAATAACAAAATTTACTTTGAACATTTTAATTATTTGAATCCATTAAATATATAAAAGATTGAGAAAATATTTTGTTATAATACAAAAAAAAAAAAAAAAAAAGAATTTAGTAATAAATTCATAAAAGAAAACCCTAATATAATTTTCCCCCCTTTTTGTGCATAAAAAGAAAGAAAACCCTAATTTAAAGTTAAATAAATATAAAAGGGGAATTATCATCTCCATTTTTTTAATTTTCTTATTATTTTTTTTTTGAAAAATTAATTTTCTTATTTGGTAAGCATTGGTTTTTTGTTAGAGAAAAACAGATACAACTGTAGATTAATGGTAATCTAGAGACAGCGGGACAACACCGAGAGCCGCCATTATTGGTTGCCAGTGGAGCTTTCCTCCTCCGCCTCAACCACCACCACCACCACCACCTTTGGTATAATCTTCAAACCTCTGCCTCCTTTCTTGCAGATCTCATCAACTCTATCGCCAATTATTCCCTTTTATTTCTCATTGAATCCACAATCTCACCTATATCAAACCTCATCTCCTCCTTTATTTCTCTTCAAATCGGTTGATCATTTAGCAGAAATTCTCGCTTTTTCGCTTTTGATTTCCTTTACAATGGAGTTAGGGTTTCCAATTTTGTCAACTTCTCCTTTACTTTGACCTATTTTCGTCTTTCTGTCGTCAGCCTCCTCCGCTTATAGGAAGACGAGGAGGCCAACCATAACATTTCTTGCATTTTTTGTTTTTCTTTAATTAGAAATATTTTCGATAGGAAAGCTATTTGTTTCTTGCAATGGCAGAATCGGTGCCCCTTTACTTTAGCATCATCGCCTTCTTTTGCTCTGCTGGAGCAATCGCTTTGGCTGTTTTCCACATCTACAGGCATCTCTTGAATTACACTGAACCTACTTACCAGAGATATATTGTTCGCATCATCTTCATGGTTCCGGTCAGTTATTTTTTATTCTCATTTTTTTTAAAAATTATTTTCTTTCTTTAATTCAAATTCCTATGCTTCCCTTTCATGCAAACATAAGAATGTAATTTGAGAGTTGATAGACTTAGAAATGCGCCAACAACAGGTATGGGTATTGTTTATCTATTTTGGCCTATCCTATAGTTTAGTCTATTCTCATTGTTTAGCAGTGCTTTAAAAGTTAAAAATTTGGCAATTCAATGTTTATATTGTCTTTAATTTGTTTTATGATTTTCCTTTTGATCATGAATGAATGCAAGAAGTGTATGCTAGCGAAATAGTTGAATTTGCAAGGTTAAGGCTACAAAGGGAATCTTATTATTCATTTTCTTGAACATTGGAAAAGCATTAATCTGCATATGAGCCCAAGAAAGATCATTTTGGATTCTGCATCTGTTTCTTTGTTGAAATTTACTTTTTTTTTTTTTTTTTTTTAATTAACTTGAGTTTTTGCATCTTTAGCTTAAAGTTGCATAAGTATATTTTTCTTATTAATAGAAAGTATGTATTGCTTGTAATTATTTCGTTCTTTTCCATTCTCTGCCTTTTTTTCTCCATGGGCCTCAGAATGTGTTGTAGACTGTACCTTGTGAATATTAATTTATTCTCATATCTTTTTGCTATATTAACTAGTTTTTATTTTCCCCTTATTTTGTTGACAGGTTTATGCGTTAATGTCCTTTTTGTCTCTCATTTTGCCTGAGAGTTCAATCTACTTCAATTCCATAAGAGAAGTGTAAGTATTTCTATTTTTTAAGATTTTGTTCAGTGTTGGGAAATTAACTTCTTTCACACCCCAGCACCCTATTTGATGCACGGTTATCTCTCAGTCCTTTTTATGCGCATATGTCTATAGTGATCTTTAGATCTGAATGATGTTTCTCTCACAAGTAGTTGAAATGTGGTGAGGCACATGACATCTTGGTGGTAGGTTTGGGGGAGGTGTGGGTTTCTGAAGCTAAACATTCCTGATGTCCTTTCTGCCGCTGGGATTGCATGAGCCAATCTTTTCCTCCATACTCACCTAAAAACATTTAAATTAATTGGATCCTGTAGTAATTAATCATATGCTAATGATTTCTTTACTGTTTCAGTTATGAGGCTTGGGTCATTTATAATTTCCTGTCTTTATGCCTGGCTTGGGTTGGTGGACCTGGAGCAGTTGTGCTAAGTTTAAGTGGTCGAGTTCTGAAGCCATCATGCTTTCTGATGACATGTTGCTTACCTCCAATACCACTAGATGGGTGAGTCTTTCTCATTTATAGCACTTGGGTTAACAGAAATCCATCGTCTTCTTTGTTTAGAAATATTTAGTTGATAATCTAAATTTTTTTAATTCTACAATCATTTGTGTTTCTATTCTTCATTCTAGCATGTTCTATCATTTCAAATGTTACAGATACTTATTATGCATGTCATGACTTTTTGGGAATTATTGAAAATTGCAGTACCATCTTGTCAAAAAATTACATACACCAGTTTTACATTTCTTATTTTGTTTTGGATAAAATACAGACGCTTCATAAGGAGGTGTAAGCAGGGGTGTCTCCAGTTTGTGATTCTGAAGCCTTTCTTAGTTGCTGTTACGCTCATACTTTATGCAAAAGGGAAATATAAAGATGGAAATTTCAGTCCAAACCAAGCATACCTCTATCTTACCATCATCTATACAATCTCATACACAATGGCTCTGTATGCTTTGGCATTGTTTTATTTGGCATGCAGAGATCTGCTTCAGCCCTTCAATCCAGTTCCAAAGTTTGTTATCATTAAATCCGTTGTTTTCTTGACTTATTGGCAGGTAAAGTTTTCATTCTGTTCTACAGACATTTAGTTCTATTTTAACATTTAATTCTTTATATGCTTGCTCCTAGTTTTCAGATTACATGTCATTCCTTGAAAGATAATGAACAACGGATATATATGGTCTTTCTTTCAACAATGAAAATTACTGGCATACTTGCATCCTTATTGTGTGACTTTTTATCTGATAACCAACACTAAAATCACTTTCTGATGAAATGGTTGTGAATGAACAATGTATCTTGTGCACGAATGCCATATGAGGTTGTCAATTTCATTTCACTCATTTATTTTCTTTCTTGTTTTCTATGTGTTCTTTCTCTTGCCAAACCCATACTTTCCATCATCAAGAACTTCCCCCCCTTCTTCTGGCACAGTGGTCTTCCCAAATCTGTACTTCTATCAATTCTCTGTATTTTTAACTCCCCAAATCAAGATCAAGATCCTCTCTTTTTTTCGCAGTGATCAAATCGAAATAGAAAAGCAACAGCAGAGTCCTTCCTATGCTGAATCAATAACACACATTCTATTGAGGTTGTAATAACCCTGGCTATCCTGTTACTTTAAATCCTTTTTTATAATATTCATTAGTAGGGTGTCCGAGATCCATTTAAGAATTTTTCGAGAGAATTGACATGGTGAGTCATTTTGCTAGTGTTTTACTTGTTCCTGTTCCTCACATGATGAGAAAACCCTAATGATTCTTTCCATATCCATATCTGACCCAAACCTTAGTTATGACAATGGGTTCACTTGATTAGCAAGCTTTCACTCCAATGATTAACCCTTTGTTTGGGAAAAATGTAAGGAGGGGGGAGAAAGTGAGGGAGAGAAAATGAGGGGAGAGAATATAAATAATCTCTTGTTTTGTTTGGAAATAGGAGAAAATTGAGGGGGAGAAAATGAGGTGAAAATTTATTTTTTTTATTTGAAATAATGATTAAAAAATATTTTGAAATTGAATTTATGGTATTGCCCTTAAATTTAATTAAGTTTCCTATTATTTCAAGGGGTAAGAAGTAATTACAATAATCTCCCTCTCCCCCCCCCCCCCCCACCCCCCCACGGAGAGTAAAAAAATTTAGGGGAAATATAGTCCCGTGGCCCCAAAATTTTTTGCCCCCAGATTTAGAGGTTGGGGGGGGGGGGGGA
>CATKHJ011033742.1:0-10482 GCA_949750685.1 Vernicia montana
CCAATTACTGATCACAAATGGTTTAAGGTATGGGATTTATATAAGGGAAGTTTATGGTTCCGATTCTAGGGTAATGATAACTGGTAATTAATGAAAGTTAATTAAGGTAATGAGGTGTTCTACGGGTTTAGGTGACCTTAAGTCTTCCTATACCCTAGGACCATCGCGGCTCAAAGTTGGGTCGTGACAGCTATGAACGTCCAGCCTCCTCAAAAAACATGAGGAAACTTTCCAATTCGCACTCACCACCGCACTCAAAACTCAAGCCGATTCATTAGCCAATGCTCTCAGGACCCAGTCCGCCAACTTCACTAATGCTCTTAGCACCCAACACCAGTTCATCCTCAACCAGTTCAGGGAAATGACCAATGCCACCACTGCTCCTACTGGTACCGAGCCCATTTCTACCCAGGCCGGTACAAGACATGCTCCTACTTTCACTGCTCCCATTATCAATCTGACTGATAAAGGGAAGGCTCATGACACTCCTACCTCTACTACTTTGGACTTAAATGCTACCGCCCCCTCCCCCACTACGAATCTTTTTCAAAATGGGGACCTCTCTAGCTTTCGCGAAGCTAAGAAATTGATGGAAAAATTCGAGGCAATGGAAAGAACTCTCAAAAACATCAAAAAACATGAGGACATGATAGATGTTGACTCCCTTGCTCTGTTCCCAAATGCGTGGGTTCTGCCTAAGTTTAAAATGCCCGTCATGGACAAATTAACCGGCACCACATGCCCCAAGACGCATCTCAAAATGTATATGGGCACCATGAAACCATTTGGAGTGGATGATGAGCTCCTTGCTCAGTTATTCCAACAATCTCTGACCAGAGCTGCTGTCAAGTAGTTGCTAGATCTCGACCAAAACCACAAGAAAAGTTAGGATGACATATGCAATGCATTTGTCAAATAATAAACACTACAACATTGAGGTGGATGTCACCCGACGAGATCTGGAAACCACCAAGCAGGGTCCAAGAGAATCCTTCACCACATTCCTTACAAGGTGCAGGTCTAAAGCAGCGTAAATGGTAAATCGCCCGTCTGAAGAAAAGCAAATTGACATCATTGTCAAAAATCTCCTTCCCCAATATCAGGTACATCTGCAAACTCAGTATCTTCTAGATTTTCGAGCTCTCATCGCTACTGCCTTTAAGATTGAGGATTTAATCCAATCCTGCCAAATCAAAGATGAATCCTAAAACTCGAGGTATCGCAAAAACACTAATTACACTTCCAATACTACTCAATTTGCCACCCAAAAAGGAGGAGAAGTAAATACTATCTCTTATCACCAGCCAATGAGGTTAGAGATAAGGAGAACTTTTTCTGAATTAGGCATGCCTCTGAGCACTGTTTATAAGAAGGCCTTAGGGGCTCATCTTGTGAAGCCTTTAGAGCCAAAAGCACCTCCTAACCCTTTGCCTAAGAACTACAATGCTAATGAACACTACGACTATCACTAGGGGCCGGGGCACAAAACTGATGATTGTAAGGCCTTAAGGCATAGGATCTAAGATCTCATAAAAAATGGAGACATCATCACTCCAAAACCCAATCCCAATATCACAATAAATCCTCTCCCAACGCAACAGCAAAATGTCAACTTCATTGCTTCTCATGAACCTGAATTCAATCTTCTCTCTATGATCCACCCTATTCTAGACTATTGTTGTGTACTAAATCTGAATGAGTTCATGATGAAATTGACGCAATCACTCGGAGTGAGAGAATCCTTTCAGTCCCACCAAAGCCTACCGTGCCAAGAGAGACTACCTCAGTCAGCCATATTGTTCCCCCTTCAGTAGAAAAGTTGAAACTCCACAATAAGCCTGAAGAGGATTCCATCCTGAAGCGGTTAAAGAAAACCCAAGCAAACATCTCTATTTGGAGCCTCATTCAGTTCTCATACCCTTATTTCCAAGCTCTGTGCAAGGCTTTGAACTAGTGTCAGGCTCCAATTGACATGTCGCCAGAAACCCTTGTGGCTTCTCTGACAAGCACAACCAAGTCAATGTCTATCTCCTTTAGTGACTACGATATTCCACAAGGTGGAGAAAATTAGAATCAAACTCTCTACATTACTGTGATGACCAGGGGCAAAACTGTACCCATGGTGTTGGTAGATAACGGGTCTGCACAAAACGTCTGCCTACTAAAAGTGGCTAGCTGCTGGGATTAGAGGCTATGGATTTCATTCCATCAAACCAAGTTGTGAGAGCCTATGATAATACCAAAAGGGAAGTCTTGTGTGTTGCCACTCTGAATGTCGCCATTGGACCTATCACTATGCCTATCTCTTTCCAAGTAATAGATATCCTAGCATGCTTTAATCTCCTCCTTGGAAGGCTGTGGATCCATCAAGTTAAAGCTATTATGTCCTCTCTCCACCAAAAATTGAAATTTCCCCATAGTACAAGTATCATAACAATCAGAGCTGATGTACATGGGAAGAACGACATTCCTAGCTCTGTTCTAATCTTAGAGATCAAACCAAAGCCCTCTGTTATCCCTCTGTCAAGCTTTTCCTTCTACACCATTCAGTTCATTCAAGGGGAAGGTAAATAATTTGTTCCTTTTGACTTTGACCCATATGGCAATGTGGTTGTTGCTAATATGATGAAGAAAATAAACTATTTTCCAAGTTTAGGTTTAGAAAGAAACCAACAAGGGATCACTTGATTCCCGAAGTCCCCCGCTGCCACTCCTCCATTTGGCTTCGGTTATGAACCCAAACCAGAGGACATAGCAGAATTAGAGGAAAGAGCTAAGCTGAGAACTACTGCTAAGAGGCGAGGTGAGCTTATGATTGGCCCATGCACCCTTACTTCAAGACCCTAAATGGCTATTTTGTGAAAGAGGGGGAAGATTTTCCTTATTGTGCTTTTCTTGAACCCTGGTATTGCCCCATATCAGGAAAACTAATCCTTGAATTTGAAATGTTCTTTGATATTAGGCTCAGTCTAGAGGAGTGTGAGCCAATTTATCTGTTGGAGGAGGATTGGGAAGCAAGCATGGAGCCCTCTATCTTTGAATCCATCCACATGATCACTAAACACCCAAAACTTCATCCTACCAAGTTCATCCATTCATCTTAAGCTCCACCCAACAACTGGTATTTTGAGAAGAGCACCGGCCCTGTTATGCCCCTATATGAGCCTTCTGAGTCTATGTCTGATTCTTTCAAATCTAAGTCTGAGTCCTTTGGGTCTGTCTAGTCTACTTTTGAAGCCAAGTCTGTCAAGTTCAAACTTGTAACCCACCCTGTGGGCTTATCTTTTGATGTAACCCATGATGATGGGAACTTTATTAGAAATAATAAGTTTGAGTTTTCTGCTTACTTTCTTGACTCTCTATGCTCTACTTCATCTGATTCATCCTTAAATGAGACATCTAAAAATGAAAATAAAAAAGAAATAAAAAATGAAAATGGCAAAGAATCAATCAATTATGGCACAGAGGAAAAGCCCAAAATCACATACATTGCATCTGCATATCATAATACACAGGCATTGATCGAAAAGGTTCATCAATTCTTGGATTGCTTTGCATGGGATCCCAAGGATATGGTGGAGGTAGATCCAAGTATCGCGGTTCACAAGATCCTGACCTATGAACACATAAAGCCTGTTAAATAGAAGCTGCGCAGAATGAAGACAGAATGGTCTTTGAAGATCAAAGAGGAGGTAACCAAGCTGGTAGATAATCAGTTCATCGAACCAATCACTTACCGCTCATGGTTGGCCAATATAGTGCCTATCCCTAAGAAGGATGGAAAGGTCCTAGTATGTGTTGATTACAGAGATCTCAACAAGGCTTGCCCGAAAGATGACTTTCCTTTGCCCCACATTGACTTATTGGTAAACCGTATGGCAGGAGCATCAGTGGTCTCCTTGACCGACCTCTATGCAGGCTACAACCAAGTTCAAGTATACCCTCCTAACAAGGAAAAGACATATTTCATAACAAAATGGGGCACATAATGCTACTGGGTCATGCCTTTTGGTCTGAAAAATGCCGGGGCAACATACCAGAGAATGTCAACTACCATCTTTCATGACATGATGCACAAAGATGTCGAAGTATATGTGGATGACATGGTAGTGAAGTCTGAAACCCCCGACGAGCATCTAGAAACCTTAGAAAGATTTTTCTAGAGACTCAGACGGTACAACCTCAAGCTGAACCCAGCGAAGTGTGTTTTCAGTGCCTCTTCAAGTGTATTCCTCAGACACCTAGTCAGCCAACGGGGCATAGAAGTGGATCTTGCTAAGTCAAAGGCAATCATAGAAATTCCACATCCAAATACTGAAAAGGAGATCAGAGGTTTCCTGGGCCGCCTGTAGTACATTAGTCGTTTCATTGCATAATTGGTTGATGTCTGTGGATCAATTTTCAAACTACTGAGAAAAAGAGCTTCTAAGCAATGGAATGAGGAATGCCAAAGAGCCTTTGATAGAATCAAGGAGTACCTGATGAATCTGCTTGTACTACAGCCCCCGAGGCCAGGTCAGCCTTTGCTGCTCTATTTATCTATTACTCCAGAAGCTATAGGTGCAATGCTTGCTCAGAATGTCCCAGACTCTTACAAAGATAATGCCATCTATTACCTAAGCAAACGTATGTTGGCTCACGAACTCCGCTATAATTAGATTGAGCAACTATGCTTAGCTTTGGTATGGGTATGTCACAAACTATAGCATTACCTATGCTCATACACAACCCATTTGCTAGATGACAGGAGCCCTTTGAAATTCCTTATGGAGAAGCCGATTCTTGACAGTAAAATGGCACGATGGATGGCAGTACTTGCAACATTTTACCTGAAGTATGTTCCGAGAAAAGCATTAAAAGGAAGCATAATCGCTGACCAACTGGCTACAGCCCCTATAGAAGGTGAACTATTCGAGCCTGAATTCCCATATGAGGATATCCTGACCATAAACCCTGAAGTATGGAAGATATTCTTTAATGGTGCGTCTAACAACAAAGGTTATGGAGCCGGAATAGTTCTTGTCACCCTAAAGGGAGATCACTTACCCATGGCAATCAAGCTGCCTTTTGAGGTGACCAATAATGATGCTGAATATGAAGCATGCCTAGCCGACTTAGAGGTGGCTATCAACATGAGAATAGATTACCTAAAAGTCTACGATGACTCAAACCTGATTGTCTCCCAAGCCCTTGGCAAGTGGAAGATAAGAGAAAAGCGTTTGGTTCCTTAGCATCAACATTTGAATGATTTAGCTGAAAGCTTTCAAGAACTCTTTTTTCACTACCTGCCAAAGGCAAAAAACTAGTTCGCCGATGCTTTAGCTACTTTAACCACAATGATAGATGTGAGTGATAATGAAATACACAAGCCTATTGTCATTGAAGTGAGACGACAACCTAGGTATTACACCATGTGTATGAATCTTCATCTAGCTGACACCAAACCTTGGTTTTGGGACATTCTTAACTAAATTCAAAATGGCAAATACCTTAAAGGAGCCTTCAAAACAGACCGGAGGACCCTGAGATAATTAGCTGCTAACTTTATACCCAATAGGGATGTGTTATACAAGAGAGCTTGGGAAAATATCCATCTGCGATGTGTGACTGAAGAAGAAGCCCAGCAAGTTGTGGAATAGGTTCATGGAGGAGAAGGTGGCCTGCATTTAAATGGAATTGCCTTGGCGCAAAAAATCATGAATCTTGGTTTTTTTTAGCTGACCATGAATGAGGATTGTGCAAAGTATGTGCAAAAATGTCATAAGTGTCAAATCTTCGCCAAACTACAACATCGACCTCCTGTTCCGTTGAATCCAATAGCGACACCATGGCATTTTGCCACTTGAGGCATAGATGTCATCGGAAGAATCTCCCCAAAGTCCTCCAGTGGACATGAATACATTCTGGTAGCTATATACTACTTCATAAAATGGATCGAAGTGGCACCATATCAGGTCTTGAACTCTAAGAAGGTGGTCCATTTCATTCAAACTAATATCCTTTATCGGTTTGGAACCCCTTTCGAGATAATCACTGATAATGGCTCCCACTTTCAGAAAGAAGTAGTTTGACTACTCCATAAAGAAGGAATTCAGCATCATTGCTCCTCTCCCTACCGGCCACAGACTAATGGGGCCGTTGAGGCTGCCAACAAGACCATCAAGACCATTCTGCAAAAGACTAACATAAAGCACAAAGACTGGCATGAGCATTTTCCTGCTGCCTTATGGGATATCGAACCACCATCCATACTTTGACAGGGGCAACCCTATATGCCTTGGTCTACGGAATGGAAGTTGTCCTCCCTATTGAAATGCAAATCCGCTCTGCTAAGGTGATGAGAGAAAGCCAGCTAAGCAAAGCAGAGTGGATTAGGGGCTATCATGACTAGTTGAATGCCATTGATTATAAGAGAATGGATGCTAAGTACAGGATTCAAAGTTATTAACAAAAACTCGCCAAACATTTCAACAAAAAGGTGAAAGATAGGGGTCTGCAAGAAGGAAATTTGGTCTTGAAAGAGATTCGAGCTCCTGTGCAAGATCCAAGAGGAAAGTTCATACCAAACTGCGCTGGGCCGTACGTGCTCAAGAAGATTCTATCTGGTGGAGGCGCCATCCTCATGGACATAGATGGGAACGAGTTCTCCAACCCTTGCAACTTAGATCAGTTGAAGAGATACTTTGTCTGAAATTAATGTCTGTATTTAGTTTTTGTTTTTCAAATGCATCTGTGATCAAAACTACATGGACCTGATTCTCCCTAAAATAAAAATGATGGAAAAAATGATGTAAGGGATACGTAGGTAGCCCGACTCAGGTGCGGTCCAAATCATAGTACTAAACATTTTGTTCGCCTGACAAAGCATCTCATTCTCATTTCCTCTGTGCTTGATGCATTATTCACTTGATTCTATTGCCTAAACAAAAAGTAAATAAATAAAAAATAAAATGCTCACTAAGC
This sequence comes from Vernicia montana, assembly GCA_949750685.1. Taxonomy (NCBI): domain Eukaryota; kingdom Viridiplantae; phylum Streptophyta; class Magnoliopsida; order Malpighiales; family Euphorbiaceae; genus Vernicia; species Vernicia montana. Next base: position 6,964 of record CATKHJ011033742.1, read on the forward strand.
TGAAAACCTAAAAGGGCGGCTTAGGCAAAAATTAGAGCTAATAAATAAATACAAAATAAATGAGAAGTGCTTGCTAAGTTGAAAACCCGAAAAGGCGGCTTAGGCAAAAGTTAGAGCAAAATATAAGATGTCTCATATATTGATGATCAGATTTTACAAAATACAATCCATCATCACAAAAAAGGTTATCCCTTTCCCATGTCATCTATAGCTTATCATGTATCATATAGTCATATCAGCTTGTAGGCATGAACAAAAAATAGAAATCCTACAGCCAAAGTCCTAAGTAGTTACAAAGAAAAAATAGATGTCATCATCATCAGGCCTAAAGTCTAGACTACTCTTCTCCTCCTTCTCCTGGGATGAAAATCTCATGTGCTGTCATCAGAATCTGAACCTCTCACAATCTCATGAATCTCCTTCAGTGTCACGTCTGTCCTTCGAGTCACAGCATTCATAGTAGGCAGAGCACTAGCGAAACCTGAGCTAACCTCCATAGTCATCCCAAAAGTCCTAACTTGAGTCCCAACAGCTCTAGAAATGCTCCCAGAGGTCCTCCTCTGTGCAGTGGTAGCCTGAGAACCAATCCTCGCTACAACAGCTGGAACTCTCCTATGAACTCGAGAAACAATAGTCCTCATCTCCGCCCTAGCGGCAGTATCCCTCCTTTTCACCATGATTGTAGTGTCCCCATGCCTCCTCACTACAGTCACAGTCTCCCCTATCACTGCCAATACAGCTTGAGTCACTGATGCAACTCGTAGTGTCAAGCTCCCTGTAGCTCCTCCAACGTCCTCCGAAGGTTATGTTTGTAAGGCCTCGCCCAAACGCCCCTCCCCTCGCTCGGGAAAATTTCTTTAAGGAAAGGCTAAGCAATTTTTAAGGAAAGGCTAAGCAATTTTTAAGGGAGGTTAAGGTATGAGTTTCGATGTTCACGACTGGAAGCGACTATCGCCTTGGAAAACTGATTTTTGATTTTTTGAAAAGGACTTAGGAGTCGCCACCCTAATTTATTCTTATGGGAAAATTAAGGAAAAACCCATTTTTTACTCCAATTTATTAATCTTAGATTAATTTACCCAAGGATAAAATCACTAATCTTCGAACCAAGTTGAGCTCGGGGATTAGGTTTTTTTGGTTTTAAATAATCTCGATTTGGCTCTTAAATTTAATTTGACGATTTGGTTGCCTAATTACCCAATTTTTAATTAATTAAAAGGATTAATTAATCAAATTGAGTGAAAGCTAATTAAAAAATTAATTAATTAATTAAAATTTATTTTTAATTAATTAACTAATTAAGGTTACTCAAAATGAGTAAGAAGACTAATTAGAGAGAGAGAGAGAGAGGGAGCAAGTGGATAGCCAATCAACAAATGCTCAAAGGTGTGTAGAAAATAAGAAATGAGAAGGGTATTTATAGGAGCAGATGGGGGGTGAAAAAGACCAAAAAGGGTCTAAAAAGCAGAAAAAAGGAGGGGTAAAGTCAAAATTTCATAAAAAGGTGAAGGGCCGCGAAAAATCCTGGCAGACACGCGTGTGATACACGCGCGTCCTCCGGAGCGTCTGGCGCGTCCTGACGGACGTTTGCTAACGCGACAGATGGCCGGCGGCATTCGCTGGCCTGGTAGCATGTTCGCTGACGCTCCTAGCAGATGCCGCCAGGCATCTCCGTGGATGCGCACAGGCGCGTTGCGGACACGCGGCACAGCTCATGGACGTCAGCGAGCCGTCTCGTGTTTCGGACTTTGGTTCAGTTTTTGAGGCTTTTCAGGTCAGTTTATGGGGATTTTGGATCAGTTTCTGGGCTATTATGGAGTCTAAAAAATTACGAGTCAGTGGCGGTGGATCCGAAATTAATTATCGGATAGATTGGTAGTTAGTTTTGAAGAGAATTCGATCAGTTTTGGGAAAATGTTGTGTTAACCTAAATTGAGTTTTCAATTTAGTTAATCTATATTTTGATCTTGAAAATCAAATTGAATAGTTCTAATATTTAATTTGAGTTTATTTTGACAGATAAAATAACCCTAAAGACATTTGCATTGAAGAACTTAGAAAATTTTCTAAGTATTTTGCCTGACCTGTAAATTGTGCCCGCAACACAAAAGTAGCACCCGCAATACCTATATCGTGACTGCAACAAACCCATAGCGACCGCTACTCAGCTATAAACCTGAAATGTCCAAAACATCCAAAAGAGTTCGCGGTCAAACTCGCGAACGCGACTCCGAGCGCTAAATGAAAATAGCGATCGCTACAAAGTGGTTGCGACTGTGACATTCATATGCTGAAAATAAGCTGCAACGGTAACTTCAATAGCAAATGGAATGGTGCCACGTGTCACTAGCCGTTAAGCACATATGAAGATAACGACCGCAAAAAATTCATAGCGACCGCTATTCATCAATACCGAATGCAATATTCAATTGCGACTGCTAAAATAGGCTGACCAGCATTTAATGCTGGATTTGTTACCATAGCAGGCAGATTTGGTTAATCATTTTTGTAACATCTCTTTTTGGTGGATGAACACTATAAATACCCCATTAAAAAGAGTTGAGAACAATCAATTTTTTCATTCAACAATCAAACTCTTGCCAATTTAATTCTCAAAGCTTTCAATTTTCTTTAAACACCTTGTGTGTTTGTTGTAAAAGCATTCATTGCTTAAAAGGGTTTAGTGTTAGCCATTAAACACTTGTTAGGTTGGGGAGTGATCCTTTGTAAAACTCTTGGTGGTTTGAGTGTTAGCCTTAGTGAAAACACTTGTGAGGTTTTTAGTGTGAGCCTTGAAAACACTTGTAAAAGTTTGGTGTGAGCTTTAAACACTAAGTTGGGAGTGAACTTGTTAAAACTCCATAGATAGTGGAATACCCAATTGTTGATTGGGGAGTGGATGTAGGATTGGTTATAATCTGAACCACTATAAATATTTGTGTCTTTCTATTCTTCTACTCTTTCTCAATTAATTTTTAATTGCCCACCAATTCAACCCCCCTTCTTGGTTCATCTTGGGCTACATGTTGTCTAGTATAGAAAGTCCAATCAGGGTTGAAAAAGTGATATCAGTCTCTATTGGAAGAAATAAATCGTTTACCTTTCGGGGGCACTGCCCCTTTGACCCCTGCCTGCTAACCGACTAGCGGGATCGCCGTACCAGCTCTGCGTAGCGTATGAAATTCAGCATGTGTCAAGCTGCAGCAGCATCATGAGGGTGCAAAATTGAGGGTTCACAGCTTCCTCCTCATCAGAATTTTTTTTTATGTAAGGCGATTCTGATGATAGTGAATCCAAAAGAAGGGTTGGTATAAAGAACCAAAGTGATGTCTAGGTCAGTGCTTGGACATGTTTGGGTGAAAGGGATGGTATAAGGAACCAAAGTGATGTCTAGGTCAATACTTGGACATGTTTGGGTGAGAGACATGGTTGAAAAGGGATGGTATAAGGAACCAAAGTGATGTCTAGGTCAGTACTTGGACATGTTTGGGTGAGAGCTATGGTCGAAAAGGAAGATGA
>CATKHJ011033868.1:0-17496 GCA_949750685.1 Vernicia montana
AACATATATGCACATATAAATCAATCATGTAGGGAGAGAAGAATACTTGAAATACACTACAAACTGTCAAAACCTAAATAATATAAAGCTCTTGCAAGAAATTATAAAGCATAGAACCAACTTCACTATATTCACTCCTAAGAAAAATTAAGATCAGTCTTTGCCATGTCAAATTGATTCAACAAATGAAAACGGCAAATGTTTCTAGCTAAATTTTTGCGGTAATAAAGTGTTATATTTGATTTTTTCACTTTATAAGATAATAAGTTAGACATAAAAAAATTTGTAAAAATTAATTAAAACTTAAAAAAGAAATTAAAATCATTAGCATGTTTTTGGAATATATGGGAAAGTGGGAAAGATGTACATGAAATTGTACACAAATTAGATTATTCGTGGTTGGCAAATAGAATTATATATAGAGGCTTTTCTTTTTAAAAAAAAATGATATATTGAGGAAAGAGTACTTCAATAATTGTAAAAATAAATGCAATTAAAAATAAATAATAATAATAATAATTAATTTTGAATTTTTGCTTCTAGCTAAATTTTTGCAGTAATAAAAATAATATATACATATGAAAAAATAAAATAAATTCATTTTTTATGATATAAAACAATACAGAGGTTAGAATGATTTAATTAATAATAATAATAATAATTAATAAAAAGGAAGTATGTAATATAGTCAAAATTGATTGCCATCATCAACAACAAAAAAAAAAAATAAGAGCCACAAAATGCAAAGAGTATTTTTTTAACAAAAAATAAAAAGAAAATATAAAAATAAATGAGAGAATAAAAAAAAATAAAAGGGAAAGTAAAATTATAATTAAAAATTAAAAAAAAGTATATGAGAGTAATTTCCTCTTTAAAATAACTAAGTAAAAAAGAAAATTTAAAATATTAAATTGTTGAATTTGATTTGACCCAAATCTAAATCTAAGGTTCAAATCATTATCATACAAACAAACGTACCATGAAACTATTCTCTTTCATTTATCTTCGAAGAAATTACACGTGCCACAACATTTTAAAAACAAGGCACCAATATTGAAAAACAATATAGCTAGAAATCCAGAGGCACTAACGTTACACAATATTACATATAAAATACATTTATACATTTAAATGCAATCAAACACCAAACTAGATACTTTAAAAATTAATTTTTCCTATATCTAAATTACAATTACTGTACACTAATTTAAGCACAACTGATCTCTCTTTGCTTAGAAAGTTTCTCCAAGTTATCAGAAACTGCTGCAGTTAGATTAGGATCCTCAAATCCAATCTCTGCACCAAGTCTGCAAACAGAAAAAGATACCTTTTAGCATTCCTGAAAAAGGTGCGCAGGACAGACAAGAGGGATATAGATATGACAAGCACCACATAAGAAAAAGAATATTGAGAATGGAGTAAACCTAAGCAAACTCCGTTTGTATAACCCTACTTTTCTAAGCTAATGCCACAGGTCCACAAACACCACCACCAGGCTAATAGATCAATTGTAATACCTTACTTCATTTTCGTTCTTTGCTAAAAGGAACAGTAATATTGAAACTCAAAACAGTAACATAACAAAACATTAGGCAAATTTAGGTCTTGTTCGCTTACTTAGGATCAAGCACCAATTTCTGAACTTCCTTAATGGCTGAACTAGCAGCATACAGTGATATCTTACCTACCTGTACCAAGATCCAGTAGAAAATTAAGAAAATCCATCAAGACAAACAGGGCAAGAAATAGACAACTGTAAAGAAAAGGCGCACACGCAAGCAAATAAAAGTCAATTTCAAGAAAAAGGAAGCATTCAATACTTTTAAGCAAAATTCCCTTTGCCTGACCTCCAAAACTTGAAGTTTTGCTTCATGGTCATTTGGAAGACACCGTATTTCCTCAGCCGATCTAGCAGCCTCCCCAACACTTTCAGGTGATAAGAAATCAAGACCCAGCTGAACTGTGGACTGCAAATTTATGCGAGAAAATAAAACTAATAAAATATAATGCTAGAGAGTTTCACTGAAATTCTGAACTAAGATAGCCAACAATTAAGAATCTTTGAAATCCCATCTACTAATTCAGAAGCTTTAAATTGAATCACAACTAACGGAAGTGTTTTCTTTTTCTCAAGTGTTTCCTTTTTCCTTTTCTTTTTCCCTTTTTTCCCATCTTTGGACTCTACTTTTTATGTTTAGTAAATGAAGCTTGTCGTCTAATGACAAACTTTTTCATCTGCTGACCAAGCTCCATCTAATAACCATGCCTCTTCTATTAATTAACAAAGCCCACAGTTTTTAATGCAGTATTGCAAATAACTGTTCCATCACATAGCAGGAAGGAATTTGTCTCCCTGGAGAGAAAAGCATAAGTTCAATTTCCACATAAGTTGTGTGATCTAACAACAGACCAATAATAGACCATTCAATGAATGGATACCAATCAATATCTAAGCATTTGAAAGTCTTATACATAAGAGATTTATATTTTGTTTTTCAATGTTCACATGTCAAGATATTTAATATTACTTTTAGATTTAGGAAACCGTGAAGACATATAGAGAAACAAATGAACATCCAAATATGGAAGGCAACTAGTCATAATGTACTCACCTGAAGATTCCTCACTTGGAAAGGACATCCAGCGGGGACAAAGACAGCTTGCCCCAAATGCTGCTCAAACGACCATGGCTCAACTCCTGAAAGAGACACAGTAATAGTTTCCATTTAGGATATATATTATTTTACACAATGGATCCATGATTCAGCATTATCAACAAATTTGTAAATATCATATAATGCATTATGTGTCCTTGATTCAACATTATCAATATAAAAGCCGCAACAGATCAGTGATATAACAGAATTTACATACTTGGATAAAAAAGATTTAATCCTCACAATAACATTCCACGTCATGTTATATGCAGAATGGGTAAAGATGATAAAAATGTAAATGGTCCCTCCAGACCCCAGAAGTACTAATTAGCAACCAAATATAGCGCTTCAACAAACATTTGCTGAAAAATACTATTAGATATGCACTGCCCAACTAAAGAAATGGTTTCTATAATTTTTGACGTCATACTAGGGAGTAGGCTTTTGCAGTAAGTGCAGCACATAAAAATCTCAAGTTTAAAGTTATGCTACTCAAGGAAGACAGTCATATAACTGATTCCTCCCAAATCCCTCAAACTATTTCAAAAAAAGAAAGAATTGCTAAAGTTTCTCACCAAATTCTTCCTTCAATTTTCTCATATGATGCCCATTTAGGAAAACTGTTCCATCACAAAGAGAAGGTGTCGCCTGGCATCCACATAATAAGGTCAGCAGCATTCATTTTACAGAAGCCATATGTGTTACCCAAAATAACAAAGTCAACTTGTAAGACTAGGTGGATAAACTTACAAAGTGGTTTCCTATATTTTCAGACTTCTCAAAGTCCTTACAGTGTTTCCGCAAATAATCGATTAATTTTGAAACATCCTTCCGACGAAAGACATCCCAATGAACTCCAGGACGTGTCTCTGCAAAGGAATCTCCACTCTCTTTCCTTAATTTTTGATCCTCCATTCTCTCAACATATTCAATTCTAGTGTTAGTTTCAACCCCTTGATCGTCAATTCTCTCGGTGTCTCCAACTGTAGTGGTAGTTTCAACCCCTTCATCCTCCACCATTCTCTCATCCTTATCTGCATACGTATTTGTTTCATTTTGTAAATCATGCCCACCAAGTGATAAATCAGGTAACCTTCTGTCATCCAAGCTTGTTTCTTTGTCAAGTGACTCATTCCCCTCAAAACCCTTTAGCTTCACTTCATGTGTATGCACCAATAGATATACCTGCATAGAACTCACCAAATGTCAATCCATATTTTTCTATCACCATATTCAATCTTAGATAAAAAAAAATAAGGAAAAAATAAGAAATCAAAAAAATTCTCCTTGTTGGCTGTGTGTGCGTAACATAACCAGGGGAGCTTCAATGCAGGAAACCAAGAAAGTTCTCAATGCTTTTGGCAATCCAGCGTCTGAGTTATATAGAAAGCCATAATAAACTGTATCTAATGTCTTAACAACATTACAAAGAATTCAGCTCCAAGACTTTAGTGCATATAGATCTAACATTTGCATCAAGGCTTGAATACTACAAATATTAACAAATGCTAACTCTCATGCCAAGAGTTAAAAATTTTGATCCTCCAACACATTTGAATTTCTAGGACGAACAGCAGTATTCAATTTACAGATGCATCATGTACTCACCATGTCACGCATCTTGATATGGAGATTAGTCACTGAATCACCTCTACCAAGTTCCTCATAAGTTCCATAAGATATATAAATCTTGGGTCCAGCATCATTCTGCAAGGAATAATGAGGCAACTTTGCAGCAACATTTAGAAGACCCAGCCTTGAATGGATATACTCAAGTAGAGGCAGTTTACTAATAAATTCAGGTCTTTGGTATAATAAGAACTCTTCAGAAGCACTGGGGGAAGGCCAATCCTTCAACTTCAACATCTGTAGTGAACCATCTTCACAGATTCGCCCCTCTGAGTATCCTTTTATAAACTGATCGAGTTCAATATCAACCTACTCACAACATCAAACCACACATGAAAGACATCAAAGTGACAGGAGTTAAAGACAACAACAATTTGTTTACTGATGTTAAACATTAAAAATAAATGTGCAGCAGAGAGCATACCTCAGACCAGTTTAAGCAATCTATGGCCTTCACCATTCTGTTCTCATCTTTCATTTTCTCATCTGATGTTTCCTGGATCCCTCTCCATATGACCATCGGATCCCAGCTTGAGATGGATGAGCTATCAAATACCTGCTTCACAATAATAGGCTCACCTTTACCCCAATGCTTTCTGAAATTGCAAATCCCTTCAGCTTTTATATCTTCACATGATGGACAATATAAAAAATTATCATCATTGTCCTCCCTGTGAGCATACTGATGGAGTGTGGAATCATTTGACCCAGATTTTGGCAGACTGCCAGTATCAGAGACCTTACAGCCACTGACCATTTCCTCCACATTTTTCACCAGTTTTGCCACCCAATTCATCTTAAAAATGCGACTTAAATTCAATGATGAATAATTACAGCCACCATACTCCTTTGGTGGGCATGGAATACTGCCATCTCGATTTGCCTTCCAGTCGGGGTACTTATCAGATAAAGTGAGTCTTAGTCTGTGTTCTTTCACTTCCTTTGATGCAGTCTCTTTGTCTCGACTTCTCCCACCCATCTGATTTTCTACTGGACCACGTGTTGATGCTTCCCGAAGATCTTGACAGCAATGGAGGCACATATCATATGAGCAATTCGCACAATGCCGATGATAATCAATGATGGGTATCCTACATATATTACTGCAAGAAAACAATGAACAGAAATTCTTGAAAAGAAACACACATGATACTTGTAGACCATGCCAAAAAAAAAAAAAAACTCACAAAGAAGTCAGAAAAAAATCAACTTTATGAACTAATGGACAGAAAATTCTAGGAAAATGTGATTCATGAACTTCAGATTCAAATAGATTGTTTACAAAAGAGAGACCAACCTCCAGCCTTCATTGTATATAAATGAAATAAGCACATGAAAAACTACAAAGATAAGAAAAGTTAATTAAGCAGCTAATAAGTGGTCTTAATATACCAGCACATCTGCTCATCTGCATTCAATTTGGCTCGTACAAGATCTATATCATTTCCTGAAAACAAAAAATTTCCAATGTCAAATAAAACCTTAAAATTCCAGATGCCACAGGAATATTACAATCATCTTACCACGAAGTTTTTTTTCCAGTTCTACTTCAGAACATTGTTCATTATGGATCTGCTTAACTACAGGAAGCACTGAAGATAATAGGCAGTAGAGATATTGCAACTTATCTAGGACAGGTATCTCCCGTATTCTTACCTGCAACTCATAGAAAACAACATTATTCCTCTATGAAAAAGATTTTCATTATATGTATATAACACAATATTGTCATAACCAAAAAGGCCTCTTAAATCTATGAAAGAAATACCTTTACCATATTATCCCCTCGTAAGCACACCTTGCAATTACAGATACCACGACATGCAGGACAAACCTTCTCGATTTCTTCGAGTGAAATGTCTGAGTACCTAGAAGTAAAGCAAGTATATACATTAAGCTTATGATTTGGAAATATATGTACGTCTGCCAAGAAATTCAATCTCACCATGCAGAAATACAGTTATCACAAAAGCCTCTCCTATCACATCTGCGACACCAAATTACTCTGTTTCTATCATTCCTTCGACACTGATGGCAAGTTTGCCCACCAGCATCTTCAGAGGAATCTGTGCTTCCATCAGAGTATTCCTGAAAGAAACTTGTTCAACTCAGTATCCACAGATTAACTGAAGGCAGTAATATTTACTAGAAAAAGTGATAATAAGAGGGAAAAAATAAAAACATGGTGCCAAAAACATTGCAATTTTGCTAACCGTCATAGCACTAGCGTCAAAGCTTCTCTGTGATCTACTCCTAGATGAATCCATTGTAGAAAGAGGTGGTGTTTTGTATGATCTCCAATTGTCTTCAAACTCTACATCTCTTTGCAAATCATCATTTGTCTTTAGAGGATTACGTACAGACATACTCCTGATTGGTGTTTCAGGTGAATACTGAACCTGATTTTTTGATACCTTCTCTTTATACTTCTTTCCAGAGACTGAAAGAGGATAGTCCTCAACCTTCATGTTCACGAGTGGTGTCTCGAAATCATCATTCTTACTCTCCAAGTATATATCACTTTCACCCAATGATTTCCTTTTAGCTTTCTTTAGACTAGCTCTTAAAGCAGAATTAGCTGCCCTCCTCTTTGCCTGGATGTAGTGCTTCTCACACACTGTTTTATCTGGCATAGACATGGCAGTGCATCTCCATTGTTTACCATCTGACCTCTTGCATCGCAAATCATCTGGAATCCCAACATTATCCTCGCCATTCCCAGAGGCTGATCTTGGATTATCCATCATTTTTCACTTTGTATTAAAGTGCAAAAGCGAGAAAGTACTATAATTTTGCACTCATAAGACCAACCTGAAAAGCACATTCAACCCCATTACAAGTCAAAATAATGAACACATATGGTAGCTTAAAATTGCTAGATGTACAAGTAAAACAAAAGGCAAAAAATTTGAAACATATGACCAATGTTCAAGCATGCACGAGTGAAAAGAACAACCAAAATTAGATCATCATGCAAAATTCCATAAGATTGGTGAACCAGAAAATATCATTATAGAATTGCTGCAAGATTCAAAGCAATGTAACTTGAATTGGTCTGATGGATTTCTGATCATTTTCTGAGTCATTATTCCATATGCTATATTAATTTAAGTTTCTGAAGAAAAAGGGACAGTAGAAACTCTCAATTACAGTGCATTACAATCCATTCTGAATTCCAGTGCAAACAAAACACAGCCTTAATAACATTAAAAGAAGCAATTGCAGAGAAGTGTTTATTAAATTCCGAGTTCTCCATGCATACTAGAAGCATAAAGTATTTTTTCTCTCTCATATACATAATAATGCTACTGGGAAAGTGTTTTTATATGTACACTATAATCTAGCATCATGGACCTGAGAGCACCAGACTACAAGTCTACAACACCCTTGAAAGTTAACAATTCATCAAATACCATGAAAGAAAAGGAAGCCATTAGGCACAATTTGAAGAACAATTAAGAAAGAAGAAAAATAACTTAAAAGAAGTAAAGTCTAACTAAATCATAAACATAATTAAGCCTAAAATAATCACGATTGGATAAATAACAACTACAGTTCGAAAAGAACAAAGCACTTCAGATCAGAAACTATAAACATAATTCAACAATTAGGTAATATCTCCAACAAGAAGAAGCAAGATAAGCTCACAATGCAGCAGAAACAAATCGAGAATAATGAATTTACACTTATATGAATAGAGAGGAGGAGAAAGGGGATTGAGTACCTGAATCTAGGGTTTGAAAAAGCGAATTGGAAGTGTAAATTGGGAAGAAGAGTTGGGGAGAGTATATAATAGGAGAAGCGTGCGAATCATTGTAATATTTGAGAATAGTTTTAGGAATTAGGAATTCGCAGATTTTAATGGACGGCTTAGGCCACGGCCTGGCCTTGTCTTTCTCTTCTCCCCAGTTACCGCTCCTAGTCCAAACTCCCAAACTACTCTTTTCTTTTTTTTTCTTTTTTTCTTTTTTTTCTGTTTCTCTCTTTTAAGGTTCAGACAACTGTGTTTCTCAGGAACCGAATCCTGTGTAAAGTGAAAACTTACTTACCTCTGTCATGACTCATTGTAAAATTAATTAATATAAAATTATTATTAGCAAAAATTATACCAGTGTTACTCTGCTTATGAAAAAATTATATAAAAATAAATTATAAATTATAGCCTTGGTGTCAACAACTAAATGGCCATTGGCCACCAATTTTAATGGTGATTATTGATAGGCTAATAGGTATATAATAATTATGTAATAATTTCTTTATGGATTTATATTTAATAAATTTATTACCTTGGCAAAATAATAATAATAATAATAAATTTATTAAAATATAATAAACGTGTTTTTTTAGGGATAATAAATTGTGATTAATTAGATATAAAATTTTATCCAAATTTAGACTAAAATAATAAAAAATATAAAAATATTTTATTTATTAATAAAATGAGCAAGTTGACCCCTATGTAACAATATTTTTCAAGTTTGATTCATTTTAAAAGTGATATTCAAATAGACTAAATAGAGTTTTTTTTTGTTTTAAATAAAATGAATCTTTTATTAATAATGATTAATAAATACAATTTAGAATAGAGAAGTAAATTTGATTGTATTCAATAAATATGTACAAAGTTTGTTATAAAAATTAGCTCTTCTTATGAGTTTCATTGATCATATTGACGGAACAATTGTATACAACATATTGGTTGAGTTTGGCACATCGACAAAAAATTCATTCCACTCGGTGGCTATACTGAACTAAAAATCGATTTCATTGTTGTTTGACGAGTTTTTAAACGAATCCGATCTTATAAATATCATACTCAATTTCCTCATAACTCCAATGACAGAAGACAAACAAACTCTCATAAAAAAAAGACAAGCAAACTCCCATAAAAAATAAAAAAAAAAAAAAAAACTTATTAAATTCAATAAAAGGAATAATAAAACTTATAAAGTAAATAAAAATAAAATTAAATCAATATCTTGAAAAACACAAATTAACAAATATCTTTTATTGAAAACAAAAAATAAAGAAAATAAAGAAAAATGAACCACCGCTAACCAAATGAAAATCGACGATGGCTCAAATAATAAATTTTAGAAGAAAAAAATTGAGAGAAAATGCGAAGAAGAGAATATACTAAATAGAGTTAAATTTATAAATAAAATTCTTTATTTAAATTCAAAGTTTTTAGTTAAATATTAGATGGTCTGTAAACAATTTTTATTAAACGAATAAACTGAAATGAAATATTAATTGAATCGAACTGAACAGAAATAATCACATAATCAAATTAACTGAACCGAAATATTAATTTCAATTAAATCGGTTATATTGTGTTTTTTCAGTTAAAAAAATATTATAAAATGTCTTTCACTTTAAATTCAAATATATTATGTGTAATAGCCGAGTTAAAGCATAGTAGTTAAAAGCCTAATTAAGTTACTAATTATTTAATTGTGATAGTTTTCACATAATCATTGTGTTACATTGGGATTTAACTATGGATCAAAATAGAAATCATATAACTATAATTGATATTGGTATTATTAAAGAATGAAAATTATAGAATGTCTTGAATAGAGAAAATAATTGATAAAAAAAGGGGAAACAAAAGTTGTAATTAATTAACTCATGTATTATGTGTAGTAAATTTTGTAAGTTTGAAACATGGAAGTGTTGGGCTAAAATTTGACTCAAGGGCCCGGCCATGTTGATTAAGTAATGGAGAAATTCATTTTGTTAAGTTAAAATAATGTGGTAGGAAGGTAGAAGGAAAATAATAATGTGGGATCCATTCAATAGTCAAAATTTTAACTATGGTAAAAGAAATTAATTTATATTTTTATTATATATGAAAATTATTTATCCTTATCTACTAATACTAAAAATAATATAAATTCATAATTTAATAAAAGTTTACAATCTTTATATTAAATGCATCAAATCCTCACCATCTATTTTAAGTAAAGACTATTTAAAAGACTAGAAAACTCTCTATTACTCTTCATTCTTCTCATTAGCCATCCAAATGAGAAGAAATACCCTTCTTACTCTCCAAACCATTCGGTCACACTCACCTTACTCACCAAGACGAGATTTTTCAAGGTAACTTACTATACTTTAGCTTGAATTCTTAGTTACAAATTGAAAGTAAGTTGTTATTGCTTGATTGTGTTGAATTCTTCTTCCTTTCTTTGCTTATATGGTTTGGCTTGGTAAAGGAAGAGTGGGAAAAAATTTTATTTGTTTAAATTAGATGATAATTTAGATGGAAAATGGTAAGAATCATGGTTAATTTGATGGGCTTGTTGATTGAAGGAGTTAGAGTTGTGTATTGAGAATTATAAGAGATTAAGTCACTTAAAGAGCTGGAAATTGTGACTTATGTTTGAATTAGTTAGAATTCTAATTTAACTAAAGTCAAAACATAAAAGTTGTAGATATATATCTTATGTAGACTTTGGTAAAAGGAATTTGTAAGATTTTATTTTTGTGAGATATCTTGCCTGAATTGAAGCTGACCTAGATTGATGACCTAATAGGTAATCCTGATTTGAGTGACGGATTCGATGACCTTAAAGGCAGAACTGGACTGAATATAAAACATAAGAAATGATTAAATATATGTTTAGTAGTTACTGGTAAAAGTAATTTGCATTTGGAAATGTAAATTGTAACTTGTATCTAAATAAGTGACGTATGCTCAGTTTGTCCCTGCAACAGAAACAAAACATAATTTAAATAATCACCATGTCCTGTGTAGAGCATGTTTTAATCTCAATTTTGGATATGTTATATATGAATATATCTAATTTTATATGCAAAAATAATCAATCCATTTGGATTAATAGAACATGAATTATGAAAGAAACAATACTAAGAGGTCAAACTTGATTAATAGAAAATACATGAAAGTATATTGTTTTACTACCGCCATATAATCACTAGAGTCAATCTTTAATTTAACAAAAGTTAATCAATTAACTTGTTATAGCATGGATATAATGAATTAAAAATGAAATGATAAAGTTATAATGATTTAGTGAATCATGGTAATGAAAATAATGAAAATGACTAAAGTATTGGAATTCAACTTTTAGGTCTATTTGGCCATAACATGGAAATGAATAAAAGTATATTGTACTTTGTAAAATGTGCATACATGTATGTGGTTTATTGAAATAAACTTGATATAATTGATGTTGGTAGAAATATCATAGTGTATCATAAGCTAAATTATAGGAACTACTAGTAAAATTAGGATAAGTGAAGTTAAGTGAATTACTTAATAATGATCAAAGTGTAATCTATATGATATAATTGGTTGTAGAACCTAAAAGCTAAGGCAAGGGAAATGCTAAGAAAGTAAAGGGACATTCGTACTATGGTACTAAGTGCTATATTGGAGTAAAGGAGAAGATGTGAGTTTGTAGTATTTTAATATAATATGGGCGTTTGTCTTCAGATTGTCATTTACTTGAATTATATAAATTAGTGAAAGTCCTAACTAGTATTGTATATAAACCTTGAGCATCCATTGAAATTCAAATCTTCATGCTAAGGTCATACCTGATGGCCTTTGGCCTATCAGCTATTTTATTAATGGTTTTTTGCCTACCTGTTAATCCATTGTTGGCTTTTGGCATAACTGTTGTTTCATTGATGGCCTTTGACCTTATTGACAATTCATTGATGGCCTTCTTCCTAGTTATTATGTTCTTGATATCCTTGGCTTAATTGTAATTTCATCGATAGCCTTCGGCTTATCGATTAATTCATTGATGACATTTAGTCTAACTGTTTTATTACTGATTCAATTGAACATTCTAAAGTTTACTTGAAACCATTGTTGAAATTACAAAACCTCATTGTTATTGTATTAAATTTGCATGTGATTTATGGTTCATAAATTATGAACTTTCTTTAAATGATATTATTGATAAGCAGAAATCCCCCTACTGATGTGGGGTAATACATCGGACCTATACACATGGTAAAAAGCCTGCGAATAGGGTGAGCGTATTCACCTAAGCTAGGAGGGGTGGTCCTAGCTGTGAGACCTGATCAGTCTTACGCTACCTGATCAGTCTTACGCTCTATACTGTTATGAGTGAGCAAGCAATAAATTGTCACTCCACTGTTTAATGATATGAGTGAGTAAGGCATTAGCCGTCACTCTACTGTTTTTTTATGGGAAGTACTCTGCTTCCAATACTGTGATTTCTGCTAAATTATTTATAAATATAATTTCTATTGAAAACTATAATTGTAACCCTTCGTTAACATCAAATAGTATTGAATTTTCTTTTTCTGATAAATATTATTCTTGCCGGCATATTATGTTAAAATATTATATTCTCACTGACTTTAACTCACCCTCTAGTGGTTTATTATTTTCAAGTTTTATTGAAGGTCAAGCAAGGTATTATCAAGTTCAATTCCTCCATTTGGGATTTCCATTGCTGCAAATGGTTATTTTAAATTTCAAAATTGTAGTATTATTATATTTCAAGGAGTTTAATCTAGAGTTCCATGGTAATTGTAGTCTTTAGAATTTAATTTCTGAATATTGGAGATTTCTGACAATGATCTGTAATTTTAATATGATGATAATGAATGGCATGGATAATAACGGTTATGAAAGAGAGTAAATGATACAGATGCTAAAGTGTTGGGATCCTATTGTCATTCCTTGATGTCTTACTAAGTTATGTTAAATATCTGGATATGGATTTGCAGGTTATGATCCCGGATTTGCTTATATTGTACAATGTATTTTTAGTATTGCATAGAATAATGGGTTCTACAGGTTTAGATGATTTTATGTCTCCCTATACTCTAGAACCATCTCATACCAAAAGTGGGGTGTGACAGTTGGCATGCCTACGTATCTCGTTGAATGAGAATCAAACCCTACACAGTTCTTTCTTATTGCGAAGGAGGGGTTTTGACAAAAGTTGATTTGATTTATTAATTTAATTCAGATTTTAAATTAATAAAATTTTAGATCTTTTCAATTTTAGACCTTAAGAAATATGCATGAAGATGAATTTTAGATCTGAATTTAGAATTTCAAAATGCAAGGGAAATGAATTTTACCTTTGTTTTTCTTGGTTTTGTCACGAATGGAGCGAGCTTAACTCCGGATCTAAACTCCACTTTGGATTAGGAACTCAAAATAAATAATAACAACTTCAAAGTAAAATGAATTTTGGTGGATTATGAATTTGGATATAAAAAAGTGATTTTTATGTATCAAAATCAACAAAGTTTCAATTATAAAAGAGGTATTTTTCGGATTCCCCCCAATCTCCTCCTTCTCTTTCTGAAGAAGGGAGGAGCTATTTATAGAGAAAAAATGGTGAGGAGGTGGGTGGCACCACCGGCGGCACGTTTGGCACGCCGATGGTGCCGCGCACGCTTGGGCGACAATCTTTTGGTGCCGCCCAAGATGCCTCCAAGCTGGCTGAGGTCTGATTCAGGTCTGGTTCAGGTTTGGTTTAAGTTTGATCCGATTTGGCATTGTTTTGGTTCATTTTAGCTTATTTCTGTTTCGATTTGGGCTCGATTTAATTTTATGAGTTCGTAATTGAAAACCGGTCGTATAAAAGTGCAATTTTAAGGATTCACATAAGAAAATTTTGGCAATTGCAAGAATTTGAGCTTTTTCTAGACTTTTCGTACAATGATCATGAAATTCACTATAACTCTTTGTATCACTGTACTCTTTGTTAATGGCTGTAACGATATGAATTTGGAATTATACACCTTAAATTTGGACTTTTGTACTTCAATCACTAGTTTGTCATTGATCAATGGTGAAAATGAGCATATAAGTTTTAACATTAATGGTGAATATGAAGATATAAGTTTTAATCATGATATTAATTTTTTTAAAAAAAAAAAACTACAATGCCACTAATTTGAAATTAAAAATAGTATTTTAATTTTTTTTAGGGGAGGAAGATTTAAAGCCGGGTCAATTTGAATGTGCATTGTAATTTCATTAATTTGAAATTTATTATATTGTGGTAATTTTGATTACTTTAAGTAAATTATGAAAAAAAAAATACAATTACAAAATTCAATTTTAAATAAATAATAAAATTCATACTAAAAATTCAATTTTAAGTATATATATATCTGTAACCCCAGTCACCCAACCATTCCTTCATTCGGTATATGAGATTAAAAGTTGAAACTTTAACAACCCCATCATCCAATTTTCCATTGTTGGATTCATACGCCGCTGAGTCTCCCACCAGCTTAAGAAAAAAAATGAATCGAAAAACTTCAAACAGTTTGGGTTTGCCTAAAGACCTAATGGAACAAATCTTGATCAAATTACCCATCAAAACCATAATGATTTGCACATTTGTATGCAAATACTGGAATTCTCTAATAAAAAACCCTTCTTTCATCTCTACCCATCTCAATTCTTCACCCAAAGATACCCTTTTCCTCCTCATATTTTGCCACTGGAGAGGAGAAGTTTCTTGCTTTTTACCTAATAACCAAAATTTCAATGACTACGAGCACTTTGATTTCCCTTGTTTTCCTGAATACGACAGCGACATGTTTGATGTCGTTGGTTCAGTAAATGGCTTGATTTGTCTTTTCAATTATCTTTCCTTGCATAACAACACTTACTTTCTCTGGAATCCAACTATTCAAAGATGTATTATCCTCCCAAAACCCAATCTCACTTTTGAAACATTCTTCACATTTGATTGGTTTGGCTATAATTCTAATTGCAATGGCTACAAGTTAGTTGAGAAATTCTTAGGTGAACTAGGTTCACTACGTCAGATTATGAACTATCAATGATGATCTAACACGTAAACGTGTTAATTACAATACACATCATATAATTCAGGTAGTTAATTTCCATATTCACCTTACGGGTAGTTACTGTTTAATATGAAAGATTATAATTGGACAGTTCATAATCTGACGTGGTGGACTAAGTCCACCTAAGATTTTCTCAAGTTAGTGAGAATTTGTTGTGATCACTCAAAACTTTCATTAAAAAAAATATTAAACTCCAAACGACGCCCTTTTGCATAATACTATGCAGTTTTTGATTCAAAGCCACTTGACACTTTTAACAAAAAGTTACTCTTTTATCATCAAGCCCTAATATCAAACCAAGTTAGGCAAAAGGGCCAAATTAGTTCTCGAACTTGGCACTTGGGGATAAATCAAAAATAAAATCACATTTTTTGTCATCAAAGTCCTCATACTTAGCAATTTTTGTCAAATTAGTCATTGGTCAAACTTTGGACAATGAATGTGCTATAAAATCAGACGAAATAACGTTAATTTCATAAGTTTCGTTTGACATAACTTTTCGGAAAAATGATTTTCTAAAAAAAAAAAAATTCAGTTTTGAGAAAATAGGTGAATAGATGTTTTTCCAAAAAATAAGATTGAAAAAAATAATTTCAAAAAATTAAAAAAAATAATCAATTAAATAAAAAAATTCAAAAAGTACTATTTAGTCTCTAAAAACTATTATGTGATTAATTAATATATTAATGATTGATGAAAATTAAATATAGTACAATATTAATTTATGTGATTATAAGTTAGGTTTTAATTTTTTATCGTCCCTTGTTAGATTTTCTAATTCACCCCTGTTTGAATGTTATTTGTAGATATTAATGAAAGATATTTTGGATTTTACAATTCTTATGTTCATTTGATTGTTTAATTTTTGCTTTGTCATTGGAATTTAATTTTTAATACTAAATAAAAATGTGTATAATGATCAACAAAATATCATCTTTTCATTAAAACATTTAATTATTACACAAAATCGAAAAATAATTTTCACTCACTCATACTCCTAAAACTTAAATTTAATTGATTATTATTATTAGCCAGTAGGCTAAAAAAATACTTTTTGAATTTTTTATTTAATTGATTAATTTTTTTTGAAACTGTTTTTTTTTTCAATCATACTTTTTGAAAAAGCATCCTGTTTTTTCAAAAATACTTTTCAAAATTGAAAAAACTGAAAAAAAAAAAATTAGAAACACTTTTCTGAAAAGCTATGCCAAACGGGACTTATGAAATTAACGTTATTTCGTCTGATTTTATAGCACACGCATTGCCCAAAGTTTGACTAAGGACTAATTTGACAAAAATTACCAAGTATGAGGACTTTGATGACAAAAAAGGTGATTTTGTCTTGATTTGTCTCCAGGTGCCAAGTTCGAGGACTAATTTGGCCCTTTTGCCCAAATTTGACTCACACTAAAAGTTTTTGTCCAACACATTCAAGGACACATAATCCACATAAAGACTCATAGCCTATAAATAAATACACAACAAGAAAATCACAATTTACCAACAGAATTATTTGTCAGTAAAAAAAAATTCACAACTTTTATTTTAAAAAAAAAAACTCATGAAATTTTATTTTTAAATAATTACTGACGGAAAATTCCGTCGGTAATTTATAAAAAAAAAAATTTATTTTCTGTCTGTAATTTATAAAAAAAAAAATTTAATCATTACCGATGGAATATTTCGTCGGTAATTATAAAAAAAAAATAAAATATCACAATTTTTTGGTATAAATTTACCGATTAAAATTTTAGTTGGTAATCTGTCGGTAAATAAAAATTTTGGAGAGAAATTTCTCTCCAAATTTTCACTAAATTTTTTTTTAAAAAAAAATTTACTAATGGAATTTTGCGTCAGTAAATAAAAATTTGGCAGGAAATTTTCCTCTAAATTTTTAGTATTGTTTTTTTTAAAAAAAAAAACTTAATAACCGACGAAATTTTAGTCAGTAATCCGTCGGTAAATGAAAATTTTGGAGGGAAATTTCCCTCCTAATTTTTATTCTAAAAATTTATCGACAAAAATCTGTCGATAAACTATCGGTAAATCGCATAAAAAAAAACATAAAAGGCATTCTCCTCTCTTACTCATCATTTTTCTTCACATCCTAATTTCTCTTTCTCACTTCCTATTTTTTTCTCACACTTTTTCTCTTTATTATTCTATAAAAAAAAATCTTTTTCTTTTAATTACTTTATTTTCTTTTTCATCACTTAATATTTCTTCTCATTTTTTTTCTTAATACTCTTTCTTTTTTATTTTTTCTTTTTTTTTTCTATTTTACTTCTTAAATTCCAAACCCTTCAATACATAAAATATATTAATTTTTTTTTCTTTCTTTTTCATTTTTTTTCATGAA
>CATKHJ011034087.1:0-16470 GCA_949750685.1 Vernicia montana
TCACAAAATCATTAGGATCAAAAAAAAAAAAAAAGAAAAAAAAAAAAACAAAAAGAGCAAGAAATCCAAAAAAAAAAAAGCAGAATAATGAAAATCGCACGGAGAGAGAAAATAGAGAGAGGAGAGAGAAAATACCACTGCTTCACCATCTGCCCATCTCCGGCCACCGAAATGTGACACCACCCATCCCACTGTGAAGCCTAGAATTCGACAAGCTCAACTCCATCAAACTTGCCGTGAAACTCCATCGAGAACCACCGCACGCTCTGCCCAAAGCCATCGACAGCTAAGAACTTCAACTCTAGATTCCGATCACACCAGGCCTCCCTTCCTAGAGATTTTTACACCGTTGGAACCGTCTCTCCCCCAACTTCAATTCTAAACCCACCAAGCGGCCAAAACTTCACTGGAAAAAGAGATCAAAAACTTTCTCACTGAAAGTTTCTAGGCCATATAACTTTCTAAACCTAGATTTGAGTTGCAATTTTGAAACTCAAAATATGGGTTTCATTGTTTTTTTTTTTTTTTTTTAATTTCATGTTAAAATTTTAATGATTTTTAGTATTTATTTTTTTTTACTATTGAAAAATATAAAATAGGTCTCACCTCTAATAATATGCCCCACATAACTTTTGTTGAAGTCACGTCCTAGCACGTGACCCACTTAAACCCTTTTTTAAGCCAAAATACAAGTTTAGAAAGTTAATTGAATGAAATTTTAGTTTAAGCTTCAAATTGAACATTTGAAAAAAGTTTAGACCCCAAATTAAATATTCTTCCTAAATTTATATTTAAATTGAATATATATGTACTATTAAATTAAAAACTTGTTTGGATAAATAATTAGAAATTAGCATTTAGTGTCTAAGTTTGCAATTGCTAATTCGAGATATGAAATAAACTTGATATTTGAAATAATATTTTAAAATCTAATAATTTAAAATTATAATTTTTAGTAATTAATATTTGAGTTTTCAATCATTAATAGCTAACCATCAATAATCGTATATATATATAAATAAAAGTTGACCCCAGCAAAGGCTTTTAATGATTTATTTGTAGATGGATTGTCAATGGATTTTCACGTACAAAAAGAGTTTTTAAATTGGAGTTTTTAGAGTCGCAAGTAATTATTTTAATTTACATATTTTTTTTTTAATTCTCTGCTTCAATAATAAATTAAGTGGATATTGAATAAATTAATATCAATTATTAATTCATTGTGATCTTGATGCAGTTATTCAATTTTTTATTAAATATTTTTGTTGTTTTTATTTTCTATATGGATGCTACATACAACACCCAAGTACTCCAAGACAAGATTTACTGATGTGAATTCACTTTCTAATGATTATTTCTCAAGCTCAAGTTTATGTATGCACCATCAAATCCTAACAGCAGATCATGTCTTTGGAATCTCTTCTATACAACTTGATTTGTACTACTTATTTCATTGGTAGTTCATTCTTTGGAAAGGAATATAAAGAAGAATGTATCTTTTATTGATCTATTTCTAAAATTCATTTTTGCATAATTGGATGGTAATATGTTTGTTTGGCTTAAAATTAAAGTTACATATGATTTATCACTAAATAAAAGAAAATTTTATTAGTTTTATTTTTTGATTTTCTAACTGTTATTTGTACCAGACTTTATTATTAGACTTGATTTTGTTGTTACTAATTTGATTCATTGGGTTTGGTTAAAGCTTCCGACCAGTAGAGACATTATCATATAAGCCAAAAATCAAAATCAAATAGTTAGAAAAGATTGTGAATTAGAAAAGATAAGAGATAAAATATACCGAACATAAATTGAGCCAATTTATTAATACAAGTAATATTTAAATATTGTTCTCAGTCTCATAAATTGAGTCAATTCACTAACTTGACCGTCGGAGTGGCTTTGCCAAACACCCCGCCTAGCCCACTTGACTATTGTTTCTTCTTACAAATCGCATCCGTTCAGATCGAATTCAAACAAAAGTTAACTATTCTAAATGATTCCACTTCGGTTGGAATTAGTTTCATCAATGAATATTTTATGTAATTGAAGAAATATTCAATTTTATTAATAGTGTAATGTTGAATTTTTTGCGCTAGTCATTTGAATCCCTAATTAATAATAATAGTTATGTTTTGAAATTCAGATTGGTCCGATCAGTTCAATTGAAAAAATTAAGAACTAATTCACAAACTCATTTGAATCACCTATAATAACCGTTTTTTTCATAACGAACATTCACAATATATAATGAACGTTATTTTGCTCTCAATCTCATTGTAACATTCGTTTATAACATGTAACGTGCGTTACCCATACATATCAGTAGATACTTAGTATAAATAATAAATATATACTATTATTTAAAATTTCGATTTGACTCCGGTTGAACCTTTAATTCATGACTCTCTGTCCATGACCCTCTACTTTTATTAGTTCGGAGATCGGGTTGAATTTCAAAACATAGAGTAATACTTTTATTGTAACGTTCGTTCATAACATGTAACGTATGTTATCCATGCATATCAGTAAATATTTAGTATAAATAATAAATATATATTATTATTTAAAATTTCAATTTGATTCTGATTGAACTTTTAATTCATAACTCTCTGTCCATAACCCTCTACTTTTATTGGTTCGGAGATCGGGCTGAATTTCAAAACATAGAGTAATAGTGGAGAGCAGTTCCCCTCCCTCCAATACGAGTAGTTTCAAATTTTCTCAAGTGGTCTCTTTAATTTTTAATACGTCAATAAAATTAATCTAACGGTAAATCATAACTCTAGAATTAATAAGAATATTGTTGTTGTTTGTACAGTTGAATAATTGGATGACCTTGTAATTATCGATTTCTCAATGGTGGAGATGGGCAGATTGGGCTAGCAACAATTTTAGTCAGGTTCAATCCATTTCTAAACAGTTTGAATCAAAAACTATAGAATTACTTAAAAAATAAATAAAACATAAGTCTTTACTTACTATATTTAAGGTTGGGTCGAATTAATTTATCCATTATTAAAAATTATTTTTATTAGTACTAATAATTTAATATTCGATTACATGTCTTTTTCATAGTGTTAAAAATTAAGAGTTTGAACTGTAATAATTTCTTTTCTATAAAAATTTTTCGAGGTATAAAATAAATTACATAAAATATTATTCTTAATATTTGCTTAGTAGATTTTTGTAAAATATTTAATAAAAAAATTTATTAATTATATATTTTATATGATCTGAATCTCATTTTAACTATTAACTGAACAACATTAATTTACATATTAATAAAAAATTAAAAAAGTAAATATTTATACACGAATAAAAAAGACAAATGACTATTAATTGAATCTCACTTTATAAATTTTCTGAATATGCTACTTATGAAATGCATTTCTATTATATCTTTGAGTTATATATAAAGTATAAAACTTTACTTCATATATAGATTATAAAAGTATAAAAGTACAAAACTTTCTATTCTTAAAAAAAAAAAATTACACCATTAGAACATATATAGATTGAAAAAAAAATTCAAGCAATTTTGTTCTTTTAAATGTCTAAAAATGTTCCAGCAATGGAAATTTTTTTCCTTTTATAATTTTAAAAGACAATAATAATAATAAGAAAAAATTATTATTTAGTGCCTAAAATTTAACCTAATTAACTAATTAATCTCTAATTTTTTAAAAATTAATTAATTAATCCCTCAATTTGATCCTGCTAGACTAAATAGTCTTTCGTCCATTTTTCCATTAAAATTTTTTAAAAATAGTAAAATATCTATCATTTACATTTAAATTTTCAATATCACCAAAAATCAAATTTCATTACCAAATATTAATTCAATTTCCTTAATTTTAAAATCAATTTTAAGATAATATTAAAAATAAAAACAATTACCATCGCCGTCTGTAGCCAATGAATTGCTGCCGTCATCCGCTCATCAGCCAAGCCACGATCACTGCATCCCCAATCGGCAAAAGCTTTTTATGCTACTGCTTGTTAAGAAATCGTCATCTCCAAAACTAATCTTAGCCGAAATCAAATCAACGGCAAAGCTTCTGCCGCCATCGATCGAGATCTATTGGCTTCGATGAAGGAGCTCACCGCTAGCATTGATCACTGCTTGCCAAGGCTTGAGCAAAGCTAGCCTCGATCACCGCCAAATCGCAACTTATCTGGCCTCTAGTTGTTTTCATTCTCAACTGCAGTGTTCGAATGAAGCTCCACCACTTGTCGCCAACCACCACGAGCACTAGCTGGCATCGATTGGGCCTTCAAGCGATGATCTGGTATTGCTTATCCAAGTCGCCGATCATGCTCTGGTCTTCTTCTCTATTGCCGTTGATCGGTACTCCACTTTTCATTTTTCATACTTTTTTTAATTTAAATATAATATAATAAAAGCATATCATATTATATCTTTTTTGCAATTTTTGAGGGATTTAATTATAAATTAATATATAAAGTAAGGGAAAATAAGTGAGGTGGAAAAAAATAAAACATTATATACTGATGATTAGGGTATTTTAAGGTTGAAATTAACTTATTATATATTAAAATATTAAAAAGTGTATTGACTAACTGAAAATTGTATAAAAAAAATTAGATGAAATGGCTATTTAATTTGATAAAATTAAAATTAAGAAATTAATTAAGTTAATTTTTTAAAAAAAATAAAAAATAAAAAAAAAAACGAGTTAATTAATTAGATTAAACTTTAAGAATTAAATAGTAATTTATTTTAATAATAATAATAATAATAATAATACGGAAAACAAATGGAACAAATCCAATAGTAAAAAAGGTTTACCAAACATATAGTGCCACGTGGACAACCCAACCCAAGAAAATATAGGATAGCTTCAATTATCCATCATTCATTGAGATTGCCCGCTAACAGGAACAAGAAGAAGAAAATGATGGAGGCCACAGCAATCGCTGGAAGTAGCAAAGTGATTCCATTCCTTTATTCTTCTCCTAATAGAATGAAAGCTTCAATAACTGAAAATTCTGCTTCTTTTTCACCTCTTCTTATCAAATCCATGGCTACCCAGAAACCATTACCATCTGCTTCCAAAACTTTGAGCTCTAGAAAGGTAAGCTCTTTTTTACCATATATATTCTTTTGATTCATGGGAAATTCATAAAGGAGAAAGAAAATTTCAAATTAAATCATAAACTCCTGTATTATAAGGCAAATACTCGAAGACTAATCTGATGGCCAATTCTTTCTTTCTTTCTTTTTTTGATACGGTACTATTGCAAAGATCATATATACACTTGTTATCGATAGGCTATACTTAGTTGTACATGCCCAGTTCATCTTTATATAATGCTTAAAATAAAAAATATTATCATAACTTTATGTTAATGATATTCGAATCGTCTTGAGGCTATAAGCTCCAATCTAAATCAAATCCTAATTTATCAAAAATGATATTTTCCAATTAGAGACATTTGTTTATTTACATGTTCCTAATAGCTCCATTGATATTAATGGCAGAACTCAACTGTGTTTCCTCTTGGTGAAGGACCAAGAAAAGGGCTATTAGTAACTTCATCTCCAATCAAGCTGCTAACAAGGGTAGAGCAACTAAAGCTACTTACCAAAGCAGAGAAAGCTGGGTTGTTATCTGCTGCAGAGAAGTTTGGTCTTTCTTTATCAACAATAGAGAAACTGGGTCTCCTTTCAAAGGCAGAGGAATTGGGTGTTCTCTCTGCAGCAACTGACCCTGGAACTCCAGGCGCTTTGTTAAGCCTTAGCTTGGGATTGCTGTTTTTAGGTCCCTCTTGTGTTTATTTTGTCCCTGAAGATTACTTTTGGCAAATTGTATTGCAGGTTGCGGTTGCTCTGTTTTGTGTTGTTGGTGGATCTGCTGCCTTCGCTGCCTCAAATTTTGTATCCAACTTGCAGAAATCAAACTAAATTTGATATGCTCTGTTTCTGTATGATACGAATCTGAATGTTTCATTATTCATGCTATTGTTTTATTATTATTATAACATTTGTTACAAACAGTAAAAGGAAAATTTTCAGTTAACAGCATTAGAGGATCTCCATTGAACTAGAAAATTTACAGGAAATTAAGCCAACAGCGTTCTCGTCTTTCGCGTGATAAAACAGGACAAGGGGATAGGGTTGTGGAAGGGATAGCGAAAGAGAGCAAGATCAATTTTACAAAATTATATAAGCTTTCATGAAAGATCACATGATTTGCACCCCAAAAAAAAAAAAACATTCCCATGTCACGTAAGCTTTTATGAAATGGCGCGGAGGGGGGAAAAAAAGAAACAAAAAACAAGGATTCACAATAATATTCTTGTTCCAAGTTGCAAATATAAAAATAGAAAACCTGAACTTCTAGTGCCTTGATACCCCTCATTTATACTGTCAAAAAATCATCTGTGCACTCTCATTGGCCTATGTTCAAGTAGGAATTGAAGCACCTTTTACCCCACCTTGACGCCCTCCCCTTCTACTTCCGTTCTGATTAGCCCGCTGATAATCCTCTCCATTGCGCCCGGCTGAACCCTTGGGTCGCCCTGAAAATTC
This sequence comes from Vernicia montana, assembly GCA_949750685.1. Taxonomy (NCBI): domain Eukaryota; kingdom Viridiplantae; phylum Streptophyta; class Magnoliopsida; order Malpighiales; family Euphorbiaceae; genus Vernicia; species Vernicia montana. The sequence continues at coordinate 6,560 of CATKHJ011034087.1, forward strand.
ACCCTGGTTTCTAAATTCATTCCTGCCATAACCCCGGCCACCACCAAAGTTTCCACGGCTCTTGAAACTGTCACTCCGAAAACCACCTCTTCCTGAGGGATATCTCCCTCTCCCACTGCTGCTAACTACAAAAACCAGTACCATTTTCACTTGCTATTGTCTGATTATAGGCTACAAAAGTATGCTTCAAGATATCAACCAATTAAACAAGTAAAAAAAAAAATTGAAGTTACCTCGGGTGTTGGTTTTCTTTTCCTCAACAATAGCTTGATGATCCCCAATGTTGATAGGTGAAGCCTGAAATTTGTTTTTCAATATAGTAAATTGCACAATACACTGAAATAATAGCCAGTTAGCATGATGCCCCCACACAAAGCAATGTAATAGCAGCCCAAGTGAAAATAGCACTTCTCATAATTTCAATCAATATTCCCTTTTCAGTTTTGACAGAACAAGAAAAGCTAAATGACAGTAAGACAGAGGAGTGTACGTGCATGCATGTATGCATCAGATAGAGAGAGAGAGAGAGGAAAGGAGGAGGAAACCACAATAATCTTAATATCTCATATCTTGGCAAGGAGGGCTGTCAATCTAACATGCAGTAGACTGATAAGTACATTCCAAAGTTCAAAAATGTGAAAAAACTACCAACAAAAAGGAGTTAAAGCATTGGAAAGGCAAAGCAGTTATAGATCTATTTCCCTGGGGGTATATTTCTGACAACAGTAACCGCCACTCCCACCCCCAAAAGACTCAAAAAGAATGGGTAACTAACAATACCGATCACCAATCCAACCTTACCAGTTCAACCTCAAAACTTTCTATTTAATGACTGTCCTAATCTCAAAAATACTGGCCGTCAAGTATAAAACAGGAGAGCAAGCGACTTGAAACTAGAAAGAGGGGAGCCTGGGACTGTTCATAAAGGGGTCAGGGGCTGCCAGGCTCTCCAGCCCCTCCCTTGCATGGTTAATGAGTGAATTGTAAATTGCCAATAAAGCATGGATCCTAACTCAAACAACCAACAAGCAACAATAGGAGTGACAATCAGCAATGCTATATAGATTGGCTACTTGGAAGTAATTGCATAATTCAGTTAAAAAAAAGGTAATTGCATAATAACAGCTAGCAGAGTCATCAAGCAGCTGTGTGGTGACCGGTGAGGGATGTTACCCTATTGGTCATGGTGAAGATATGTCTGTCTTGGCAGATGGTTGAAGTGGTGTCTGCCTCCTGTGGCACCTATATTATTATTTTACATTCTGCTACGTCTCCTCACAATGTTTAGCCACAAAACAGGGGCAGTGGGTCAAAGCAAGAAGGATTATAAATAGATATTCTACACTGAATTGAGAGCAGGACAGTGGAGAAAGGAGCGAAAAAGGCAGCAGCAAAATGGAGAGGGCATTGCAGCTATACTCAAGTAAATTATTTGTGTATGTTGATGAGTGGTTGAAATATGAGGAATTGGCTGACTTCTTCATTCATGGTGAATTGGATTTCCCAAGTATGTCTGTGGTGTATATTGGGTGTAATGTAATACTTGCAAGAAAGCTTTGAGTTTCTCTATTGGATGGGGGGTTGTGGCTTGAAATTAGGGAAGAAGAGTGGCCAGAATTTTGCTTTATGCAGATGAAAGGGAGCATTAAGTAGCAAGAAAAGAACTTGGAGCTGTTTGATAGCAAAAGGATAATACACGCACACAGTGAGTTGGCGGCCAGTTTAAAGCAAAGGAAAACAAGAAAAAAGGAATAACAAGTTGGAGAGTGTCAAAAGTTTAATCCTACCAATAATCTGACTGCATGACCCGCTATAAATCTACCAATAATTTTAATCCAGCCTATAGGCGGCCCCTTACGATTGTCAAACCATGTACATGAAACCGGCTCTAATACAATTGATAAGTACCTCAGGAGAATTTGCCTCTAAAAGCTAGCCATTAAGGAGAGAGAGCCCAAGACTTTTATCTTCTACCATCGAGTTTCCTATATAACTGATGTGAGATATTAGAACTGTACCATATTCCAAGGAACAAAAAATGTAAAATAATTGTTAACCTTGGAGGACAATTCCTAGCAAACCATAATGCTATATCCACATTTATTTGTGTTGAAAATTAACATCTTAGCACTATCAACCTATTCTGAAGAATATTTCAATTATTTGAGCATACAGAAATTAAGATAAAAATTGGATCAATGAAACAGAACTCCATTTAGGTAAGACACATCATTGCAGAAATCAAGAACTGGATTGTAGAACTCAATCCAGAAATCACCAAACAATTCATGTCACTATTAGAATCAGACATCTACAGGATTGAGTAGGATTTTATAGGATTGGTAGAATTGTTAATATCAAATAGTATCATTAGGATTGCATTATGATGTGTGATTTTATAGAACAATGAAAATAAGTTTCAATTTAGTATTTTGAAAGCAACCAAAGCTCGAAAATTGAAATAACATGAGTTTTAACTAAAAATCTGTAAATGATTCTGGTTTAATATGATGTGGGGGAAATTTTCTTTATTTCAGTAATTGGACTCGGATTTTCAAATTTTGTAAAATCCTACAATCCTAAATCCGATCGTGAAGAACATAAGTGATCCAAGGTAGGATCCTAGTTATGATAACCTTGGTAAGCCACCAAAATACCACACAACATAAAAGAAGCATGCTTATTCAGCACAGCAAAATAATAAATGTAAAACATGGGAAAGGACAAAATAACCTATAAAAAGTGCAATAAGAAGAAAGTATTAGGCAATACCTCAAGTGCACTTTGCATGGAATTCAATGTTTCAAATTCAACAAAGCCAAAACAGAATCCTTGCTGCAGATCAAGAGAAATAACCATGATAATAATGTTCAATAATTGCTTAGTAGAAATACACAAAGTAATACACAAAACAGACCTTATTACTTCTAACTTGGATGCCACCATGCTTAATGGGCCCAAATTTTTTAAAGACCTCATCAAGTTGCGCAGGCGTTGCATTAAAAGGTAAATTCCGCACATATATGGAGTACCCTTCTGCTGCAAAAGAATATACAGATTATGTAAGTACAACTAAAAAAGAAACAGAGCATCTTCCACATGAAACACAGAGATAATATATATATATAAGCCCTGCCAGATCATCTTTTTGTTTCTTGCATATGTAAGGGATCCCTTATCCTTAGCCTGCCCCATAGGCAGGCTCCTACCCCACCCATCACCAAAGTTTCATCTATGTCTTCTCCCTTGTAAAGGGAGAGGTATTGCCATCAGGATATCCCCCTTGGGAATGATCCTGACGGATGCAATGCCTTGCATTCACACCATAATGTAAAATCTGTATATTAGCAATCAAAACAGAATGGATCAACATAAGTTAAAAACAGGGGTACATGTGCATCTTTAACTCAACCATTTGTTCTCAAATTACAAATCTATCAAGCAAAGTTGCATATACCTTCTTCATTAACTTCACTACTTTCGGGAGCACCACCACTAGTAGGAGCAACAGCCTCTGATGTATAAACAGGTTTTACAGGATTATACGGTTGCTTTTCAATGTTTGTAGGTGCCACTTTTGCATTAGTGGTAGTTGCGTAAACTGAAGTAGGTGCTGTACCTTTCATTACTTTCAACTACACAAAATTCGGGCTAGAAGATGTCAAATTAAGTCAAAGGAAAAGGAATAAGACTTGCAACAGAAAGAACCATAATATCATCTCACAATCGAAGCATATGATTGCTTTGGAGCATCCTCCAGGGTTGCAGGAGCTGCATCAACACTTGTGAGAATTTCATTGTGGGTTGAATCAGTTTGATGTTCAACAGCCTCTTCTTCGATCACTGATCCTTCCTCCTTATCAGAAGGATCACAAACTTCAGTGCCATTATTAAGATCCTCCTCCTCAAATGAAGTAGCAGGATCCACTGTAAGATGATCAGTAGCTTGAGTGGGATCTGGAACAAAGATTAAAGCAATTTCAACATTTCTAGATCTCAATAAAATTACAAGGCTTAATGACCAAAAAAACTCCAAACCTTTTCAAGAAATACTATTTCAACCCAAACTTTCAAAATAGACTAATTTACTCTAATTTCGAAATTAGACCCATCATTTCTTTACAATTGAGAAGAGATTATGGAAGATCATGATAGAATTGACTTTAGTGATGAGTAGCTAGAAAAATGATAAGTATAATGGGCTAATTTTCATTTCAATTTGATCACATAGGTATAATTGCAACTATAAATTTTAAATTAGGGAAAATATTCTATTTTAAAAGGTTTACTTGCAATATTACAAAAAGATTTGGGCTTTTGGATCATTAAGCCAAATTACAATGAGGAGGAGATGAAGAAAATAATGCCAACCTGCTTCAGAAATATCACCCCAACCAGGTCGTGTTGTTGAGGTAATAGGTGTAGCATTTTCATTACCGCCATTAATCAATAAATCATCCGGCAATGATTCATTCTCCCCAACAAACCTAAATACATCATTCAACACAAAGTAGCCTTTGTCTTGTGGAGCAAGGAAAAATGTTTGAGAGAATTTCTTTTTCACATTGTCCTTTCCAGTTAAGCAGCCAGTTACAAGAACAATCACCCCTTTCTCATAAGACTCCTGAGCATCTGCATTTTTTATCTCAGCTGTGTAATCTTCATAATTCAATGAAAGAATCTTGTCATTGATTGCCTGCACCAAAATAAACAGCATGAAATAATTCCATCTAAACAATAGCCATAATTTTTTTAACACTCAATTCAACTTGCTCACAATGTTGAAAATCCAAGTTCAATAGACAAGTAAAGAGAAAAATCCCATGAATTTGTTGTCATTAATGGACTGCTCTGAAGAGGACTAGAACAAAATTGGGCCAATATGAATCTGCAAAACCTTTAAACTAATATTTATCAATAAATGCCCATGAAGCATATCAAAGTCATATCAATCAAGTATCAGACTCCTCAGAACAATTTTATACATCCAAAGGTTTCTAGCAATGACCACACATCTCAGCACAACCTAATCACTAATGGGACAGCCTATCATTAACAACGGGTTCAGAAAGCAAGTTCCTTATGGAGATCAAACAATCTCCATCTAAACTCCATAATACTAAGTTGCTCTCCCCACTTAGCAAGGACTACAAGGTCTCAGGTTTGAGTTCCTCTATCCACTAAAATATTCGTAAAATTATTGGGGTGAGTTTAGGAAAGGTGGAAGGATTACACCCCATTGTTATCTCTGACCCACTGGCAGCTTTTCAAAAGACCAAAAAAGATTTATAACAGCTAAAAAGTTCCTGATAAACTTACTTGCATGGTAGTCACCGTTGTCATAGTGCCATCAGCATCTGGCCGGCTTAACAAACTTGAATCCTGATAAAATTTATGCACCAGTTCAGGGGATTGGTGCAAAATATTGTAATACTGATCCACGAAGGCATTGCCAACAACTTTAGCACTTGGCGCAGGGGCAGGAGCTGTTTCCTGCATTGCCATCTGTAGATAAAATCCAATGCAAACAATCAGTAAATGAAGCATACCAATGAATCAATCAGATAAACCAAAAGAATATGACCGAGAAGGAAAAACAAATGCAATGAATGACTTTTAAGGTAATTGACTAAACAAAAAAACTCAATGAGCAATCTATAAGTACATTCAAAAAGAATTTCAACCAAAAGAAATTTAATAAATAAATCAATAAATAGACTGATTAACTAGAGAGAAAAATATTTCAGATTTCCAAACTAAGTTCAAACACGTAAATTTCTTTTGTCATGGCTGAGCCTTCATAAAAACAGAGAGGATAAACTATCCGAAATGCCAACTACTTGAGCATAGAAGCTTGCTCTATCTAAGGTTGTCCTACAGATTATGCAGAGGGCTCTTTCAGAATAACAGTAGCCAGGAGGATCAAACCAAATGTAGAAATAGTAATATAACAGAATTAGCAGAGCAACAGTGACAGAGTAGTGGGTTCATGTATGCTTATTGCTGTCTCAAGATCCAGAATTGAAACCAACAAGTAAAATCAAGCAAAACCCAATATGAGATTAGAATCCAAAAGGCAATAAATCTTGAAAAAACAGAGGAAAATAACAAATTAAAACATGTGCAGGATTAAAACAGAATTCAAAAATAGCTGAGCAAAGGCAGTAAACAGAGCTATATAAGAGAAACAAAAGATTGAACCAAAAAAAGGCAAAGTTCCAAATCCAAAGAACAATAAAATATTTTTTTAAAAATCCACTAATGAAAATGAACAATAGAATGCGAAATTGTAGCAAGAAATTGACTGAAAACCAAATATACAAAACATGGATCGATCAGATAAAAAAGGCAACCAAACAACAAGAAAACAAAATATACATATATATGTTAAAAGTACCTTATTGGGTTGTTCTTGATTTGATTTGGGTATTGGAGATTGAGAGAGATCTGTTAAGAGCGGGAGAAAGGAGGAGAAGAAGAATCAGAAAAAATAGAGAGTAAGCGTACGAATCAAGGGAAAGGAAAGGACGGAGCAAAGATACTGAGAGAGAGAGAGAGAGTTTATGTAATGTAATGTTGGCAATCTTTTGGTAGCCTCAAGAACACAACACAACACAGCACAACTTCGTTTGATGGTTAGTTGAGATCATAGGTTGTTTGCCACATTTTTTTTTTGGTTTATTTGTGGAAATATTTTTCATTAAAAATTTTAGGATGAATTTTTTTGGAAATTAACTATTTTAATAAAAATTATAAAGTTTTCTAAATAATTAAATGGTGTTCATAAGTTGTATTTTTTCACTAACATTTAAAATAATAATTTTTTTTGAAATTTTGATTTTAACCTTAATGCCAAATAAATTATATAAACTAGTAGAAGTTCGCACATATTATATTTTTTTTATTTAATTTGTATTTTCTTAAAATATTAAATTATTATAAAATTTAAAAAATATACTTGAAATAAATAAATATATATATATTGAGTTTAGTAGTTGTTTATATATTGAGTTTAGTAGTTGTTTATAAAATATTTAATAATTTTTATCACCTTATTTTATTTTTATAAGTTATAGTTAAAACTTATATAGATCAATATATATAATATATTTTTATCATTCTTTTAATTGACACGTATTTTATTTATATTAATATTCAAAATTATTTAAAAGTAATATTTAAATTTAATAAAATAATATTTAATATTCAACTTCTATTATATATAGATTTATGTATGTTAAAATATTTTAACAAAACATAAGTTAAATAAAAAAAAAAATAATTAAAATACATGCAATGTGTGGGCTCACCACTAGTAACTCATAAAAATAAGGTTGGATTGAGGGTTAATTTTTCTACATGTTTGACTCAAGCTAAATGTGACTCGTTAGAATTTTGATATGAAATAATTAGAATTTAACTTGATTTAAATTAATAAAAATTTTGTATGAATTTTTTTTTTTTTAGAATAAAATTTTGTATTAATTCTAGATTAATTTTTTGGATAAAAAAATAATATTATTAGTAATTCGATCAAATTCAATTCAAAATTTGTAAATTCATCCAAATTTAATACAATATATTTTCTATTTCTCTATCCAACTCGAATTTAGTTCAAAAAAAAAATACATACAAAATAATGTGATTTTTATTTTTTGTTTAATTTGAAATATGTATTATTTTTAATTAATTATTATATAAACTAACAAATATATCTTTTTCAAAATTATGATTTGCTAAACACTAAATTCTCAAAATATAATTTGCCCAAAACTATTTAACTCTCATGCCAAACCGACTAAATGGAGGGCTAATTTTTTTTGAATATAGGATATCAAACGCGCGTGTGTGTGTATATATAGGCTTATTGAATAAATATATTCTAAACTTTAATTTTTTTTTTCAATTATACCCCATTTTTTAAAAATAAATAATTTTATTTTTTAAAAATAAATAATTTTACTCAGTGTTTTAAAAATCAGACAAGACTAGTCGGTTAAATCGAGAATCAAAAGTCAGTTTGGTTCGGATACCCCTTAATAACCAGATTTTCAATTAAATCGAGTTAAACCGGATAGAACTGGCCAACGATAATAATAAAAAAAAAAAAAAAACTGGTCCAACATATTGATCAATGAACTTTGAGACTTTTTTGGACAGTTTAAATTTTGGGTTGGACACTTTATTGGTATTTAGTTATTTTTTGGATTGAGGTTGTGATCTTTGTATAATTTATGTGGTGAACTTTTAGATTTGTTGCTGCTGTTGGTGACTTAGTGGTATTATCTATGTGTTTAAATTTGGTATTTAGTTAATTGTGCTTAGTTATTTTTTTCTTAGATATATTATTTTGTTGGTTACTTATTTTATTTTGGATCTTTATAATTTAATACATTGCTATTAGTCTATATAGTGTTTACCATTTTACATAATACAGTAAAAAATAAAGTCATTTTTCATAAAATGGTCGAATCGGTCTAATTGATTAAACCATGGACCGTTCCCTTGACCGGATTTGATCACCGATTCGATTTTTTAAACATTGATTTTATTTTAATATAAAAATGTTGTTGCAAACTTGCAATTATATCCCAAATGTCAAAAAAAAAAAAAAAAAACTATTGATAAATTTATCCAAACTTTACGTCTTTTTGCAATTGTACCTTAATTTTCAAAATATATACAATTTTACCCCAATTTGAAAAGTTTATTGCAATAAAAAATCAAAATTAAAAAAATATATATATATATTCTTGTATAAATTAAAAAAAAAAAAATCTCATGTTTTTTCCTCTCTCTCTCCCTCTCCTTCACTATTCTTTTTCTCTCATCACTATTCCATTCTCATTCCCATTCATTAAGAGATGATAATGACAAAATTAAATCAAAAGTATGAGTCGATGGAGTATGTAATTTTGACTTATAGGAAGATGAACGTTATAAAATCAATAGGAGATGATAATTAATGATGATGACACATATGAATTAAGTTTTTAGTGGAAGTATAAAATATTTAGGATTATAATTATATTTTGTAATGGATATGCGCAATAACGATGAGAGGATGATTGTATAATTGGAATTATTGAATGCGACTTAAATGAACTATTTTTATGATGGTGATGATAGTAATTATAAAGATGAATAATTTAAATAAAATATTTTTAAATTAAATAGAGGGAATATGTAAGAGGGATAAGAGAGAGAAAAATAAAAATATTATTTTTTTATTTAAATAAGAATAATTTTTTTTTTTTCAATTTTGACATTAAGCATTAATTGTAATATTTTTTTTTTCAAATTAAGTTAAAATGCTTTTTTTTTTAAATGGGTAAAATTATATATTGTTTAAAAATGAGGTACAATTGCAAAAGGACTTAAAATTTGGTATAGATTTGTCAATAATTTTTTTTTCAATTTTGACTTTTGAGATATAATTATAATAGTATTTTCAAATTGGAGTAAAATTGTCTATTTTTTTTTTAAATGAGTTACAATTTCAAAATAATATAAAGTTTAAAGTATATTTGTTCAATAGGCCTATTATATAATCCTAAAGTTAAGAGAGTATTTGCATAATTTTTTGCCACATCCCAATTTAAAATTTTGAGAATTGATTTTTAATCATATTGAAGTGCAATTAATCAGAATTTTAATGACTTAATTAATAATAATAAGTTTAATAAAAGTAATAATAAATTATTTTATAAACATACTAATAATTGTATATATTTAATTACAATTCATAAATTTATAATAAATATGAAAAGATATATCATAAAAAGTATATATATATATATATATATATATATATATATATATATATATATATATTATAATTTCACATAAACACTAAATTAATGATAGTAAAAATTTATTTCAAATTCAAATTTAATTTTCATATTAAATAA
>CATKHJ011034342.1:0-19042 GCA_949750685.1 Vernicia montana
TTTATCAGGCATTCTGTTGAGAAAACCGAAGTCACTACAACGAAGTCGGCAAAAATACAAAGTGATAGTATATGAGTCGTTCTATTGAGAAGACCGAAGATACTAAAACTAGATAGACAAATTATAACAGAAGCTTCATCAAATTAATTACAAAGTGTACATATATATATAAGTACAACTACACGAGACCAAAATACCTAATCAACAACGTAGTAAATGAACACGAGGTGACTATCTGTTGAGAGAGCAATAATCCTAGCTCGGCAAAATTTCTATTGAGGAAATAAAAATTCCAAGCAAACGAAAGTAAGGCGATAGTCCTAAATTGATAAATCTTTGTTGAGAGAGTAAAAGGCCTAGTATGGCTAGACGAGGCAAAATTACATGAAAGACCTCGATTGACGAGATGAATTTCAAAAGTCCTCAGTTAGTGAGGCAGATTATTTGAAGACCTCGATTGATGAGGTGAATCTCTAAAAGTCCTCGAACAACGAGGCAGATTATTTGAAAATCTCGATTGACGAGATGAATCTATAAAGTCCTCGATTAGTGAGGCAGATTATTTGAAGACCTCGATTGATGAGGTGAATCTCTAAAAGACCTCGAACAGTGAGGCAGATTTTCTTGAAGACCTCGATTAATGAGGTGGTTTTCTAAAAAGTCCTCGGTCAATGAGGCATATATTATTATTATTTGAGTTTTCGACGTACGAAGCAAATTATTATTATTGTTATCTAAAGTCCTCGGTCAGCGAGGAAAATCATTTGAATACCTCGATTAATGAGGTAGTTTTCTAAAAGTCCTCGATAAATCGAGGCAGATTATTATATAAGTCCTCATTCGGCGAGGCATACAATATGAAAACCTCCAAGTGAGGTAGATTTCTTAAGCCCTCGAATATATGAAGCATATTATAATTATTATTCAAAAGTTCTCATGAGCAAGACATGATTTCTCTAAATCCTCCAAGAGTAAGACATGATTTTCTAAAGTCCTCTGTAAGTAAGACACGAGATATTCTAAGTGCTCGATTGAAGAGGCATAATATTATCTAAAACCTCTATTAAGGAGTAGGGGGGTTTCGTAGATTATTTAGAGTCATTTTCCAATGAGGCAGCATTCAGGTGAATCACAAGTAATGAGAGGAGACATCTACTCCCTTAGCCCGCTCTTCGATACTCTCAATCAGACTAGGGAGTGGGGGGCTTCTGATAAGGGATAAAAAATACCGAACTAAATCAGGATTATAATTGGTCAGACCCAACTGCCTAATCTACCTAAAATTCGAATATTAGAAGGATAAGATCAAGGTAACATGCAAATAGTCATTCTAATCCAAACTGGTCAAGGAAATGCATACTCAACTCATGTAAGGATATATCTCTTATAAATACCTTAAAGATTAAACTTCACAGGTATGAGCGCTACTTCGATAATTTGAATTACATTCTCTCTCAAACAATTACTGACTTAAGCATCGGAGTCTCTCCCGGAGGGTCAGCCCCTGGGAGCCATTGACTCGTTTTTTCTCTATTTACAGATTTTATCTCTTCGAGGGACCCATAATCAACAGTATTTGGTGAAATTAGACTCATCAGAATGTAATTTTATCCCATGAGATTGGAACACTTGTTGCTTTTTGATGCTTCTGCCTCTTTTTAATTGATCTTTCATTTGGCGGAAAAAAAAAAAAAAAGATTTCATCTGGTATAGAAAAATTTCGGGCAAAAAAAAAAAATTAGTATAGAAAAAAAGAAAAGGTTTGGTCGACGCGTAGAAAGCTGAGTTGAGATGGGATTATCCTATTATGTCTCTTTCGTCCACGTCTTTCAAATTAGAGCCAAGAGAACAAGTGACACGTAACGCTAAATCACACGTATTGTAGTAATTATGACAATAAGTCAGGGTTAAAACTGAAACCGCACTGTCCTCTAGGTACACGTCACCTTGTTTCTCATACCTGCCAAAAGTCATCTCTTCAGCGTTCCAGAAGAATCCAAAGATTTAAAAAACCCACAATTCTCTCCATAATTTCAATCTATTTCTATTTCAATTTCAATTTTCATCGCAAGAGGTGAGATTTTTTTTCCCTTAATTTTTATAATAAACAATTACCCAAATTTACTTTTTAGGTTTGTTAATATTCTTTATAGTCACAGCTTCAGTGCTGAATGTTTTTTTAAAAAAATTTAATTAAGAAAAGTTGAAATTGGTAGCGGGCAAAAATGAGCAGCCGTGCAAGCCGTACTCTTTATGTTGGCAATCTTCCTGGAGATATTCGTCAAAGAGAAGTAAAAGATTTGTTTTACAAGGTATTAATTATATATTATTTAATTTAATTTTTTAATTATAGTTTATTGATTTAATTAAATTTTTAATAAATTTTTTTTTATTGAAAATGTCGAAAGTTGTGGATGGTTAGTTATTAGCTTGTTTGTTAATTAGCATATTAGCATGGATGCTGATAACTAATGTAATTTAGTTTATGATGAAGCGATTACTAATGTTTATTGTATGTATGTATTATGTTGTTTTCTGCTTGCAGTATGGGCCCATTGTTGATGTTGATTTGAAAATCCCACCAAGACCACCGGGTTATGCTTTTGTAGAGGTAAACTTTTATTTACAGCTTTTGGAGGATGACAGGGAAGATATGATTTTTATATGTCAATGTGTCTCTGTATTGCTAGCTTTATTTATTTATTTTTAATTTATCCTTAGTGGGCTCCTCCTAAATTGCTGATGATGTAGTTGTTTAAATTCTTTCATATTGTAGTTCGAAGATGCTCGTGATGCTGAAGATGCTATTCGGGGTCGTGATGGATATAACTTCGATGGCTGTCGCTTACGAGTTAGTGTCTATTCACCTTCATCTACTTTCTTGGTCCTATATTTTTCTTTGTGGTAATGTTATTTCAACTAAATGCATTTTATCCTCTTAGGTTGAGCTTGCACATGGTGGTCGAAGACATTCATCTCCTGGAGATCGTTACAGCAGTTATAGTGGTAGTAGCGGAAGTCGTGGACCTTCCAGACGCTCTGACTATCGTGGTATGTTTCACCCTGGCATGTCTCTTGTAGTTTCATGAAGTACATGCTGTTAAAATTTGATTTTATATCTTTCTTTCTTGCAGTTATGGTCACTGGATTACCTTCTTCTGCTTCATGGCAAGATCTCAAGGTCTCATTGATCTCCTATTACTTATTAGTTCTAAAACAAAATTGTGCTTTAAAATTCGGTCATGGAGTCAGTTGGATGTCATAATTGAACCCATTTGATCAAACATGTTTTATGATCAGGATCATATGCGACAAGCTGGGGATGTCTGCTTTTCTCAAGTATTTCGTGATCGTGGTGGTGAGTTAAATTACTTTCTGTTTTTTATTTTTTTTGCAATATACCTTGCGTAGGCTAGAAATAAAGAGTCCATATAGCATACTCCAATTAATTTTGAGATTAAGGTTTAGTTTAGTTGGGTTGAGTTGTATACCTTATGTAGCTCACTATAGTTAGTTTGCGATTGAGGCATAGTTGATATGGTGTGTGAATGATTCATTCAAACTGTTTAGTTATGGTCAGGTTTTATGTCCTGATGATTAGTTCATAACTGATATGCTACATCTCAGCCCTCAAGCTGATTGACCACAGCTTCAATTCCAATCTAGTTGGGAGCACACTATATGATATTTTTCCTCTGTTTTGCTTATTGCAAAAATAATTTTAAGGCTTTGGATCTTTTAGCTGGTTTTGAGGAGCAAAAATAATGCATAGTAGGTTTTAGTTTGATTGTGGTAACAACTTTCTTTTCTCCTTTCATAAAATTTGTAGGTATGACAGGAATTGTAGATTACACAAATTATGATGATATGAAACGTGCTGTAAGTTATCTTTTCTTTGGGGATTTTATGATTTTATGTACCATCTTATTGTTGAGTATGAGTTAATTGTGACTCTCGTTTGTTATATCTGCAGATGAAGAAACTTGATGACTCTGAGTTTCGAAATGCATTTTCTCGGTCATATGTACGGGTATGCCAATCTGTATATGCTGTGATAAATCCTCCTTTTCCATTTTGGCTTTACTTATCTATCAGCATTTGTTTAGGTGAGGGAGTATGATTCAAGGAGGAGCTACTCCAGGAGTCCTAGTGGTAGCCCATATGGAAGGAACAAGAGTCGGAGCCGGAGTCGGAGCCGGAGCTATAGTGACCAAAGCAGGAGGTATGCCTTAAATTTTGGCAAAGATTGGAATGAGTTCGTTTTAATTGCTGCAACAATTGACCAAAAGTGAGTTGTGTTGCAGCAAGTCTCCTGGGGCTAAATATTCTTATCGATCTCGATCAATTTCTCGTAGTAGATCTGTTTCTTCACATTCTCGTGAAGGATCATCTCCCCGATCTTCAAGGTATCCCTGTTGCATTATTTTCCATTTTTTAAAATTTTGGTTTTTGGTTACAGCTTTTTCATAATGTTCATTGATATATTTTTTAATAGTTTTATGTGGTTACTACACAAGGTCACAATTTTCTTAGTAAAAATGGTTTTTTGGTGATAAAATATGTGTTAATATCTTTTTCCTTTTTATACTTGGTTTTGCATGATCAGTTAAGGGGAACAAGCTATACAAGAAAGGGGAGAATAAAAGGAAATAAGAATAGTTAGATATGGGAAATCCTGTTGTCTGCAGTTATCAGGCTGCAAGTTTTCTTTCTGCTACGTTCTTTATAATTTAGTTAACTTCAGTCTCAATGAATACCTCTCTCAGGTACAGGCAATCGTGGTGTTGAAACAAGTACTTCTCCTCCCCCTTCCGTAAACCCATATGTATGTTTATGACAAAGAATGATAATTTTGACTCCATTTATTCTTCTCAAATAGAAAAGAAGATAGCCAGAACCCCCTTAACTTATTTAGTTTGGTTCGTAAAAGGTTTATTCATTTCTGTTTATTAGGATGGTCTAGCCAAGTTTCAGCATGCCATCTCAACTAAGTTTTATGAGTACTCAGTTGGCTTGAAGGAATCCAAGGAAATCCATTGTGCGTATAGTTTATCACTGTTACATTTAATGTTTGAAGTTCATGTTTTTGACTACTATGCATGGTTTCATTGGTAATGTCAAAGTTTTACTGGCACAAGGAATAAGGATGTTCTTTTTGTTTTTGGTGTGCATTTATCGTGGTTTTTGAAGGAATGTCAGTTGTATGTATCATTTCTGTTACCTTGCGAGGGGTCTATTCCCATGTTTTGAAAGAAATGATCTATAGGTCACAATGGAGCAACCTTGCCAATGGACCAAGTTGCACTTTCTTATTTTAAACTTGTGGTGGCTGGGAAATGTTTTTTATCTTTCATGTTTGATTGCTATTTTCTTTCTGATTGAACCAAATTCCTTTGATAGAAACTTTGCTTAGTAATCCAAAACTATTCCACTGAGCTGAAATACTACTATTTGTTAGTGAAGTTATAGTTTAGCTCTCATTTGTCATTTTCATCACTGTGTATACTTGACAAATCTTTGTAGCACTCTCCTAGATATACATGGCAGCTTCTTGAGTTTGTATTATTTTGCATTCCTTAAAACGCATTTTGAGCAAGTCTTTCTCTGATGAGTTTCTGTTTCTCCTTTTGTTTTCATATGTGTACGCTACTTTTGAATAATTGGAAAAAGATCTTTTCATTACTTGGGCTAGTAATTATGTTTGTCAATAAGTTATCGGGTGGTTCTTTTTCTCACATGAATTTTTCAAATTTCAAATGTCTTGAATGAAAGGGAATTTATCGTTTTAAGCATGGTATTTTCCAGATTTTATACCCTACCATAAAATGCCATCTGTTCTTTATTAATCCCTTCATCTCCTTGAAGCAGTAAATATTATCCTTTTACTGCTGCTTTATGGACATGCATTAGATCCATTTTTCTTATGGGTGGAAAGAGGTCACTGAGGACAGGTTACCTGGTTGGCAAGTTGTGATACTTTGTTTGAGGGTTACTTGTTTGCTTACTAGATCTGACTTTGTGCAGCGACCTTGGATTGGATGTTAAGAACTAGATGTGAATTGTGATGTGGTGCTCATATACTTGCATCTCTTTGGTGGTTGAGGTAATGTGATTTTTGTTGATGAGCACCTCTCAAACATCCTAACAATCTTATAATGCTGTTATGTTGGTGTGTCATTTAGTGCTAGGTATGATCAAGTGTGGATGGATTGCAATATTAAAGCTGGATTAGTCAGATCCAAGTGCTATTGGTACCATCCCACACATCAGCTATATAAATGAAACTTGAAACTACTCCAACATCTATTACCCCTGGACTTGGTGGTACAGATAGGGAGGCTGTAGTTCTCCTTTTATCGGGTATGGATGGGGAGGATGTTCTTAACTTTGGCCACTCATTCCATGGTGCTCTAGTGATTTTTCTTTCTTCTACATGTTGATTAAGTTCTCATGATCTGCTGGGAAAATGTTATTGCGAAAATGTGAGGTGGTATTTTATCATAAGGTGGATAATTCTTGTTTTTTAAGTTGCTTCTAAAGGTTGGTGGTATTTTGTGTTTCTTTTGGTTGCCGGTCACTCTGAGGTGGAAGTGGCATTTGAGGCTTTTGGATCAAGGATTATAATGGATTCTTGTGGATAATTGGGTTGTTTCTGGAAATTTTTGCAGATCCCGGTCCAGATCAAGATCTCCACTTGCATCTGTAAGTGAATTCTAATTTAAATATCCATTGTCAAACTCAGTTGAATTGGATTGGATTGGATTATCCTCCCATTGTTTATTATATTTTGTTATTCTGGGTGCAATGCAGCTTCCTAGTAAACGTGCAGGTAGAAGCCCAAGCAAACATGGAAGAAGCAGAAGCATTAGATCTTTATCCCGTTCTCCTTCTGTATGGTTTCTCCCTTGGCAATGGATGATTTTTCTTAGTTATTTTCTTCTGTATATTCTCTTTTCAAAATGTTGTTTAGGTTCTTATTATGGCCATGCAATTGGCAGGTGAGATCTGATAGCAGCAGATCAATGGACTCTAGGGACCGCTATTGAAGACTTTGCTTTGCTTAGTTGTATAATGTTGTTGAAATATAGGAAACCTAGCTTAAATATACAATTACAATTCGGACTATTGTTGGTCGATTATGTAATTACATTTTTCTGTTAGTTATTCAAACTGATCTGGAAGATGTTGAAACTGATGTTGGAGAGGTTACTCAAACTGCTGTATGAATAAGTCTTCATATGCTTGTTTGTTTCTCTGTTTATGGTTATTTAAGTTTTTGCTTGTTCAACTTAAATTTTTTTTTAGAGGCAATCAAGTTGTTTGAATTTGGATTTGGTTGGTTTTGAATTGAACTGGGGCAAATGACAAGAAAATAAAATCCATTGTTTCTCGTAGAATTTGCTTCAAAAGGAGATTGTACTGTTTGGTGCAATTGCAAAGGACGTGATTGTACCATTTGCAGCCATTGATTATAGTGGGTGACATGGATGGGAATTTATCCGACAAGGAATTTAGCTATCTTTGTACCATTATAGTTAACAGTCCCGTTCACCAGCAATATAACCTAGATAGGCCATTGCAATCATCGAATAGCCGTTAAACAGTAAATAACTTTAAGGATATGTTTGATAGAGTGCGATGAAATGTAACGTAATTAAATATATTTTTAATATAAATATATTATATTAAAAATATATTTAATTATATTATATCTCATTACCATCCACCTAAATTAAACCCTGAACACTGTAAAAGGCAATAAAACCATAATGCCTAGGTTTGCCTTTGCCATTCAAACGGCCTTATCACGACCAAATGGGAACTAAACATATAGTCTCAGTCTCTCAGATATTATGCTAACCGTTAATCAGTTATTACCACTAATAAAGCAAATTATTTTATCTTTTTGACCTTTCATCGGTTATAGGCTTATGTGTTACCACTTGTTACCACACAAGAAGAAAGGCCAAAATATATGTGAAAATTCTACTACTATCCAACAGGTAAATCTTATTTTATATCCTAAAAGGCAAAGAAACTAGAGGATGCCAAAGTCCATCACACAGCCAGGTGGCTGCCAAACAGATCGTTTTTCAGGGCCACCACAGTATTTTTGAGCCTGTCATGATTGACAGACTCCAAGCATTACATATCGTTTTTCAAGCACACATAAACTTTGGTTTCAGTAGTGGTAGTTCGCTTCACCCAAAAGGATAATCAAGAAAACTATGACCGATTTTGTGATGACATTCTCTCAGATCCATGCCTTTGACGAAAGCTGCTGGTTCTGATGGTAGAATCTGACCCACTGGCAGGCTGATGAAATGCACCCCAACCTGATTCTCTGTCAACCTGACTTAATGAGAATGGAGGCAAGTGATCTCTTTCCCTTTCCCATGCACGAAATCGAGTTTGTGGAGGATTTTCCACTTCCTGGTAGTTCCGACCTGATGAACCTGGTGGGATGAAATAGAACCCAGTCTGATCGGATGATGAGGCCATTGTTCCTACTTGAGACAAACCTCTGTGACTGCTGGATCTTCGGGTTCCAGAAATCATGGGTGTGCGAATTCCTGGAGAATTGCCGGGCTGTTGTTGATAGTATGCCTGAAGAGCTTGCACTCTATCACGAGCTCGTGCATTACTGCCTTGGTAAGGTGGAATCATGGAGGACGCAACTGAGCTCCCAGCTCTAGCACTAGAACTGTGGAAATAAATAGCATATAAACTAGACGCTACAACCTAACCAAAATGAGACATACTAAATGAATGATCATATGCTGTGTCTTAAACCTAAACGCTGTTTCATATAAAACCAGGCTAACTACATTTTATCTCTAGAAAGAAGATATAATACTCGTCATTAGCCCAAACAGAGGAGAGGGGAATACAACAAATACCTGTGCCCAACAAGAAATGGATGCATGAATGATCCTGATCTTGGAAGATCAGAACTGCTTCTGGCTGATCTTTGAGTAATGGGTGGAATTGAAGGCTGATCAACATTCCCAACGCGACTGCTGCTTGTGGAGAAGGGAGGAGAATGGTGCTCCCAACCATGATAATGGAGATCCATAGCAGGAAAGGCATAGGAATTAGGAATCTCGTTAGGTAATGAAGGACCATTCCAGTGATTATTAAAATTTGAACCATCTGAAACACTTGCACTGGAGTTGGAAGATGATGGATGAATTGGTCCAAAGTAAGCAATATATGGGCATGAATGGCTAGCTGATGATACAGCTGCTGTATGTTCTGCAAAAATAGCATGTTGTCCCAGTAGATCATGATCTGCATTACAATATTAGCCCTCAACATAGTTAGCAATAATTCTTTCATTGCTAAAACTGGAAAGGAAAATCATAAGTTAAGCAGAACAGAAGTATCCCTTACATGCATTTGATGAAAATTCCCCTTCCCTGAAACATAGATGAATATATTTGTTAAAAACTGAAGTGCCATAATAGAAAACAGAAACAAAAAGTAAGCATACTAGAAAACAAGTACAAGAGCCTTCTGTTCCCAGGAATAACAGAGTACAAATAGGACTGATCCTTCTTTCATTTCCCGATTTCCAATACCTGCCTATGTACAATCAGGTATGCCGAACTTCCCATTTTCTCCCCTTTCATTCTTGGTTACCAAGAACTCAAAGGAATAGGAACACATGGTCAATTTCCATTCTTGACTTAGCAATTACAAATGACAAGAATTGGTAGTCCTCCTATCCCACAAGGAGATTACAATGTCATATTAATTGTTCCCCGCTCCCTTTGCACATTAATTAAGTCTCATCATTTCCAACCCAACCCAAAAAAGAACATGAACAAATAAAATATGATGTCCAGATTTTAACTGGACCCACTATTTTGTTGACACATTCTAGTCCTGCTTGGCCATGACATATTAGGGTGGCAAAATGAGTTATAGCTTGCACAAAAATTAGAACAAAGAAAGTTTGAAAGTTTCCACATTCAGGTATTGCTGGGGAGCAAATAACTAGTCGTAGATACTTTATTGGACACCAATATCTTAACATTAGTCACTTGTGTTATAAATCTATCACATCGGACTCTCTAGACCAGCCAATTATGAGGACAATTTTCAGAAAAATAATCCAGGTGTTGTATTTGAGAGAAAATGAATACATATTCAACTATGGAGAAAAAAAGGGCAGCATGAAAGTGCTGTAGATAGCAACATCCCATATCAAGAACCCAGGAGATATCTTATATCAGTTGTGCATATTGTAGCTCTCAGAAGCGCATGGAACAAAAACTCTAAAGTAGGGTACATTAAGAAAATGGGATGGCTGATGCATATTTTTTTTCTGCAGCTCGAGCTCAAAATTTTGGTTTTCAGTGATCACACTTTTGTTGTTGTAACTTCAGGTTCCTAGTATATAGATCCCTGATGTCCATAGCTTTCTCTTCCATAGGAGAAGCATTAGCTTTCCTCATTGAAAATTCTGATTTAAGGTGAGTATGCATATACATACAAGAGTAAAATGCTTAAATGGTACAAAAAATAGACAAATGAACAATCCCAGAATATTAATTGAAACAGGAACAATTGTAAGCTCTAGGTGTCAAATGATGCTTACTCAAAAGATGATGGAAGTCGCGCCAAACTACCAAATGGACACCAGTGAACTCCGAAGGACTGCAAGATCATTTAAAACGAAAATGAATTCATAAAGGTGTCATGTTAAGTACAATTGAAATGATTCTTGTACCCACACACATGCACATGGGCAACAGACAAATCTAAGATCTCATAAAGGGGCACCAACGATGTATGCACAGCATGCAGATCCAGGCAAACACACATTCATAACACCCAGCTAAAAGGATGTATCACTTTTGTGAGCTATCAATTTGAGGCAGGTAAGGCTATGAATGCAATAAAAAGAAAGCTGCATGGAAGAAAAAAAAAATCTATAAACAATATAAGGCCATGTCAACAAAAATCATAATAATGCATTCAAATCTATAGAAGGCAGACAACCCTTTGATCTACCCCACTTCAGCGAACTTCTTGGTTGCACCTTGATGGCATCTCAAAGACTTCAAATAATATCTTGGAGAAAGTCATAGAAATCTGGAGGTTTGAGACCAATAACAGCTAAGATATATGTGCCTAGTTTCCCCCAGAAGAAGAATCACTTTTCCTTCCAAGAACCAACACATTCCTCTTACCAGTATGAAGTGTCCTTGTTTATGTTTCTGGTAAAGGTTGCAAGGAAGATCAAGAAAAGAGACCGATATCTATTGTATCAAATGGTTGGCATCTCCACCTTAAAGTTCACACAGACATTCAACATTATTTTCTTAGTTTCTAGAATGATGACTTGTCATTTTGGCTTCCAAAATACTTCAATAATGTAACCTTTTCTTGATGTCAGTCATAGAGTCCTAGAAACCAGAATGATATGTTGACTATTTGTAATCCCAAACTAGAAATCTTAAAAAATAGTACACAAATAATATCACATGACAATTTGCAACATATGGTTGAGAATTGAAAGGTTTAACATACAACCTATATTTCATGATAAAATTAAAAATTAAAGCAAATAGAAACAAAGCAGTAATGCTTTGTTGGTTACCATATATTTGAAGTTTTGAACTGCACAGAAGTAACTACTTACCATTTCAGAGTAGCTTAGATCATAAAGGTCCTCATCATGGGCCCAGTCATCCATGCTAAATTCCGGCAGCGAACGGCAACCATTTGCATAGAGCCACTGGCCTTTCTCAATTTTTCGACAATTAGGGCATTGCATAGCACCCTTTATATTAAATGCAGAACCAATGCAATCTGAAGATAACCATGAGCAAATAAATTTTAATAAATGATAGGCAAACGAAAAAAATATTTGTCAATTTAGAAAGTCGAGTCCAGAACAATTAGATTGCATCTGAGTATAAAGTTATTTGAGACGAAAGAATTTAATTTGATAAATGAGTTTTGGTATTTACAATATATAGATTGGCTTTGATTGAAAAGATTCGCTGAATATGGAACAAAGTCATGAATGTAGATTAAAACTTGTTTTGAGGGTGAATTGGCATGCTTACTATAAAGATGTAATTTCAAATGTAACATCTAAAATCTGATTCAAGCATGATTTTTCATTTCTCCTTGGCAAGGATAGCACTTAAATTATACCATTTACACTAAAAACTCAAATAAAACACTGGATGTCAAATCTCCTGTTCAAATGGACTCTTGTATAATTTTCAGAAGTTTCAAAATAAGCAACATTAAGAACTTCAAAACCCACATTAACACCATCAACATAACACACATAATTTCTGCTGAATTAATTGACATGCAAGAGTATTTATTCCAAGCTAATCAATTCCTAATTGTTACTACACTATGGCTGACTTCTCAAAATCTCCAAATCCAAATGGCAATACTTAAAAATCTAACAGAAATACTAATTTGAATCTAAATGTAAAATCAGCATCACATCAGAGACTAGACAGCCCAAAAAGATTAACTAGGTGTTGTGCAAAGAAAGATCTAACTGGAATATGTGAACAAAACACCATCCATGATAATTCACCCATAGCTCATATCTGTTTGGTAATGAACTGTTAGATTAGCAAAATTTATCTACATTCAATTTTTCAAAAAAAGTAAAATTAGATGCCTTATTTAATAAAATTAGTCAAATTTCATCTAATAAATAAAAAAACTAAATCACACATACCTCATTATTATCAACAAGCCAAAAAAACAGACAAGTAAACAACACCTAAAACATTGTAACTAGATCTCGACATTCCTAATCCAAAACAAAAGGGTAAAAATTCTCCAAGAAACAAAAATTGAATAACAATCCTGACTTACCCAAATGGAATTGGTGTCCACATTGAAGCTTGGCCCACGATCGATCCCCGTTATCGGTAACCACCTCAAGGCAAATCGAACACGAAACCGACCCAAACGACTTCCCACATCCACCACCACCGGCTACATCTCCACCAGCTCCATCATCAACAACCACATCATTTTCACTGTTTCCCAAACCCATCAGACCACCACAACAAAAACCAAAAAAGAAAACCCTAATTCCCAAAAACCATCATCGTTCAATTTCCACCCTTACCTCGTCCCCTTTCTGCAAATTAGCACAAGTTTCTATAATTTAATAATCAAAAAAAGAACAGATTAGCTATTAAATTAGCGAATTCTGTAGCATAATAAGCTCAGGCGATGCAATAGATAAACGGGTTTGGTGATTATGATGATAAATAAAATATTTTTTGATCAAAAATTTGATCTTTCGTTTGTTCTTCTTCCTCCTCTTTGTTGTTTTTGTCTCTCTTTCTTTCTCTCTCTATCTTTTGCTTTTTTGTGTCATGAGATGGTTTCGTGCCGTTAGATTTGGGGGGTTGGATTGCTGTTGGAGGTCGTAATAACCGCTGTCCGCTGTCCAAACGAGCGCGTGATGGATGGCTCAAAATAATCTGTGGGTGTGATGGACGGTTCAGATTTATCTGTGTGGAGTGTGGATTTGATAGTTGTTTGACATTGGTTGTTGCTCAACTCAGTACTTAATTTTTTTTTAATACTCATTTTTTAAGTGATTAATTATCTGGTCTGAGCTAAGATTTGTGTTAATTTATTTTATTTTATTTCGGCTTTTTTTGGTTTGTTCCAAAGTGGGTGGGTCAATTTGTGAAGTGAGATAGGAGCCGGATTTGGGTTGGGTTTCATGTGCATTCACAATTAAATTGGTTAAAGTTTGATTTATCAAAAAAAAAAAAAAAAAAAAAAAAAAAGGTTTAAAGTCTTTTTCTTTTTTTCCCCCAAAAAATGGATTTAAAGTCTAGATCTTGACCAAAAATTCGTAAATTCGATCTCCATTCATATTAGATTTAATTATATTTGTAATATAATATAATTGTTCTTTATAATTTTATTTATGTTATTGTCAATTATAGAGTCAAAAAAAAAATTAAGATGGCTAAATTTTTTATATCATAATTTACATCAAGATGATATTGATGAAACTAATTCCAACCGAAATGAGATCGTTTAGAATAGTTCACCTTTAGTTGAGTTCGAATTGAACTGGTGCGACCGGTAAGAAGAAACAAGAGTCAAGTGGGCTAGGCGGGGTGCCTAGCAAAGCCATTCCGACGGTCAAGTTAGTGAATAGACTCAATGTAAAAGACTAAGAACAATGTTGGAATATTGCTTGTATTTGTGTTTAGCAAGAATGCATGTACCTTTTGTCAGTTTAATTTTGAGGTATTTATAGGAGATAGATCCTTACAAGAGTTGAATATGGATTTCCTTGACCGGTTCGGATATAGAATGGATTACTGCATTGTTCTGATCCTTTTCCTTCTTGGATATGAACTGAATGGCTCTTTATTTGACTTTAGTCAATGGGCTTGTAAATATATTATAATGGGCTAGGTCCAACTTGTTTTACTACTCAGTTCGATATATTTCGTCCCTTATCATTCATCATTCATGTTCTATTCATTCAAAAGTTTAAATTTAAATTTGAGTCTGAATCGAGTCTAAGTTTAATTGAATAATATTTTTATTTGACTAATTCTAAATTAAATATGAAATATATTAGAATCTCAATTTTAATCTTAACCGTTACCACTATATCAAAGCATTATTGGTAATTAAAATGACTTAATATTGCATCTTTGCATTTTTGTTTTGGGAAAGATTGAATATTAATATTATTGGAGTTGTGGGCTATTTTTGTGTTAGAAAGAATATATATATATATATTTCATACTAGAGAGGTCAAATTAGCTGAAATAACATTATAAATTATATAACAGAGGTAATACTCTCTCTTTTAACATATTTCAATAAATTGGTAATAACTCTTTGTGGTCTAGAAAAATCGAATATAAAACTTATCATTTTTTATACTTTTAAAAAAAATTAAAAAACCAATCATATCATATTTGATTGGCTAGAAAGAAAAGTTTTTTTCCTTTAAACATATCAAGTGAAAAAACTAAAAACTCTTCATATGATAAAAAAAATAAAAAGAAAAAAGGAAAATAATAATAATAATAATAATAATAATAATAATAATAATAATATAAGGGACAAGATGTAAATATACCCCTAATGTTTGGCTAAAAGTGCAAATCAACACTTAATATTTTTCGAGGTACGGATATGTCCTTAACGTTACAAAAATGGACCAACGTGCCCCTTATATCTGTTATCTCAATTATCTCTTTTTCCACACTTTTTTTTTTGTTCTTTCTTTATCTTTGTTTTTTTTTTTAATTTGTATTTTACATTTACCTACAAAATATTTATGTGTGTATATATATATAATTTGACTTTTTCCATTTATTTTCCATTTATTTTTTATTTATAAGTTTATATAATAATAGTTGTAATTATTAATAAAATTTAATTATATTATTAGAATATATGATAAAAATTTAAAAATAATTAATTGTAATATTGAATAAGTACATTTTAAATTTTTTTTAAAAAAACATAATAACGTGAAAATAAATTAATGAGATAACTAGTTTTATTTTTAAAAAAATTATTTGAAAAATGATAAAAAAAATTTCTGAACAACTTTTGATAAAAACTAGTTACGTGATTTATTTATTTTTTACTTTATTATATTTTTTAAAAAAAATTTAGAATGTACTTATTTAATATCATAATTAATTATTTATAAATTTGTATCTTATATTCTAGTAATATAATTAAATTTTATTAATAATTATAACTATCATTATATAAATTTACAAATACAAAATAAATAAAAAAAATTAAATTATATATATATACACACATAAATATTTTGTAAGTAAATATAAAATACAAATTAAAAAAAACAAAAATAAAGCAAAGAGTGACGGATGATACTTTTTTTTTTTTTTTTTACCAAAAAAACGGATGATACTTGAACAAGCGACTTTTGGATTGTCTTCTAATTAATGCTAAATTGATAGGCAAAGGAACTGAGCTGACACAGTTTCCAAAGTAACAAGAAACGACAACGATCACGAGACTTTTTTTTTTATTTTTTTATTTTTTACAAATGTATAAATATGATTTTTTTTAAGTTAATTTAAATATCAATTTCACAAATATTAAATTTTTTTAAAATAATTAAAAAAATATTTATATAAAATTAAAAATTAATATATAAGTGCATAAATATTAATTTTTTATTTTTATTATTACTTGACAAAAATTTTAAATTATGGAGGAATGATTTTATGTGTGCCATTTTAAAAAAGTTAACAGTTTAATAGGACAAAAAAAAAATATTAAGAGTTCACTTAAACGTCAATCTAAATAAGATGGTCTTATTTATAGCTTTAATTTTTTTTTTTAAATAACAATATATATACACATAAATTAAAGACAACAATCTCGAGATAGTATTTAATCCAAATGATCTTTAATATATCTATTTTTTTTCTACCAAAATTCTAATTTATAATATTTTTTAACGTGAAAAGAAACTGCTAAGTATGTAATCATTGTCTCGTTTGATCATAACATCATAATATGGGTTAGATATTGTATCTCGTTCGATCAGAATATCATTATATGAATTAGTTATTAATATAACGTTTTCAATTTAAGTTATTTCCACAGGACACATCAACCTTTTTTTGAATTGTATAAAAAATAAAATATATATATATATATATATATATATATATATATATATATATATGTTTGGAGTTAGATACATATATAATAAATTAATTAATCTCTTCATCTAATTTATGAGAAGTGGGTGGGTGTTATTCAGTTGATCACCATTTTCTTTTAATCCAACTAAAAAATAAATTATATAATGCTACTATTATAATATACCATTACAACGTTTTAACTATTTTGTAACATTTATTTTAATTAAAAATATTTTCGATCATAACTTCATATTTATATATTATTCAATTTTAAATGAATTTTATATTTGTGAATGTAAAATTGTAAATATAATATATTTTAATATATCAAATGCATTATTATATTCTAATACAACAGGTTGGATAGTTAATTATATGTATGGTTATAGACATTTGACGTATGTATTAAAAAAAAAAAAAAGAAATGGATTGATAACCGCCCCACAAAGGTTGCAACTTGCAACAAAGTGATGTTTTTTTTGTTATATTTTGAGTGACTGTATGGTTTGAGTTGCATTAATAATTTAATTTAATATGTTAATCCAAGTCCAACATATAAAAAAAAAAATTATTTTATATATAAGAAATAATTAAATAATTAATTAACAACCTATAAATAATTATTTTATATATGAGAAATAATTAAAATAATAATAGTTAAAGACAATGTAAGCTTGAAGTGCCCTGAAAAGTCCTCACTGTTTTTGTGAGGTGCCGCAGACCGCATATTGAATACTAAAATACCAGTTCGTAGACCCGCCCGCCGTTTATCATAAAAAGTATTTTTTTTTAATTTAAAGAGTTATATATATATATATATATATATATATATAGAGGTGTAAAAAGAGTATTGTGATTTTTATATTTAGTAAAATAATGAGTATATTGGTAATACAATTTTAAAATAATAATTACAGTTCGTTTGGTACACATGATTGTTTAACTAAATTATAATATTAGTAAATAATACTATATTTGGTACCTATGATTCACGTTGGACTTAATAATTTCAAAAGTTTAACTAACTCATGGGATAAGTGTTATCTAAAACTTAACTTTTCCCATATTTTTAGTAAGTATTATCTAATGGAATTACTAATCTCATCATTTATAACACTTTATTTCTAAAAATAGCACAACTTTTTATTCTATTTATTAATCTATCATACCAAACATAGGATTATAAAAGTAGAATTACTTAATACTATATATTAAGATTTTCGAAGCAAACAAGATTTAAAATAAGTAATCTTATAATTTAACTAAACCTAGAATTTAAATTAATTTTAAGGGTTACGAATCCATAAACCAAACGGACTGTTAGTGATTAGTTTGGTGTATAAAAAAAGATAGCTACACCAACAGTAATTAAGAATTTTTCAAATTTTTATACATTATAAAAAGTGATATTATATAAATAATATTTTAAATAAAGATATATAAATATAAAATTATTATATATTTTATATATTATTATTATTATTGTCACGACCCGACTCATAGGCACGTGACCGGCACTAAGGAACGGGTAAGCTTAACGCTTTCAGAACCCGTAGTCAGCCTGACATATCTTACTATCAAGGAACATATCATATTATCAAATATTATTTCATATATTCATATCTCTGGGCTATGGGCCCACCTGCTAACAGAACCTGTGGCAATATATAATATAACAATCATCATAACTCATCAGGTTCCTGTTCAGCAGACTATCTCATGAGTCAGCAAATCATCTTATCTCATAATGCTGACATCACACATAATTATAAAATAATTTAAATATAAACAAAGTTTACTGTAATTGCGGATATTCTAGAATTATTACACACATCATATATTTAGAAAATCCATTGCCGGAGGAGAAGGCAGGGAAACTCAACAATAACAGCTCATCCTGCAACCTGAAAAAAAAGTAGTGAGACAGGAATGAGCGCCTCAGCTCAGTGAGTGATACCAACCAATATACCAACCTGGTGTCCTAATGTCATACTATCAATAATGCTCATGCACGTGTCACATAAACAGATATTCACATAATCTCATACAAGGATGGGAATCAGTCCACAGGATCACACTATCATCAATACGGGGAGCCGATCCCCCACCTTGGCTCTCTGTGACCAACTGAAAAATACTTATAATATCCAATACCTAGGGTACCAGCTGTCCCTAGCCGTAGCCATGCAGCGACCCGACTGGCAGCAGCGAGCGATGAGCAAGCTCCTGAGCTGTCATACACCAGTCAATGCTCATCCTGATATTATATTCTCATTCCTAGTGACTCCTGTGTCATCCCAATATCATCCAGTATCCACAATAATTATGCAGCACATAATAAGTAATTTATTCACATTCATGCACCAGAA
>CATKHJ011034675.1:0-10418 GCA_949750685.1 Vernicia montana
TATGAGGAACTTCGCCACCTTCCATAGTTACAAGCTTATAAGTTCCTGGACCTATGACCTTTTGAACTATGAATGGACCTTCCCACTTTGGCGCTAGCTTGCCTATTCCCTCACATTTTCTAGTTGCTTCCAAAAATCTCATAACCAAGTCTCCTTCAGAGAATACTCAATGCTTTACCTTCTTATTGAAGTAATTGACAGCTTGTTGTTTATAAGCTGCTATTTTGATACTGGTTAGTTCTCTGAGTTCTTCAAGAAAATCCAAGTCTATTCTCCTAGCTTGATCATTTTCTTCATCTCCGCAATAACTAACTCTGCCACTGGGTAAACCTATATCAACAGGAATAACTGCCTCAGTTCCATAGGTTAAACTAAAGGGGTTTCTCTAGTGGGTTGTCTTGGAGTTGTTCTGTATGCCCACAGCACATGGTGGAGTTCATCTGCCTAGCTTCGGCCACATTCATCCAGTCTTCGTTTCAACCCTTGTAGGATCGTTCGATTAGTTACTTCCGTCTGACCATTTGTTTGTGGATGCGCCACAGAGGAGAAATTCTGCTTGATGTGGAGTCCTAAACAAAAGGTTCGCATTTTAGCATTGTCGAATTGTTTCCCATTGTCACTAACAAGCTGATATGGAATCCCGAACCTGCACACAACATTTCTCCATAAAAAGTTAATTATTTTATCAGCAGTAATGGTAGCTAGTGGTTCAGCTTTGACCCATTTGGAAAAATATTCCACTGCTACCAATAGAAATTTTCTCTGACCCAAAGCAGCTGAAAATGGTTCCATTATATCCATCCCCCATTTAGCAAATGGCCATGACCTAGATGTAGGCTTTTGATCTGCTACTGGTATGTGCTTGCTGTTATCAAATTTCTGGCAAAAAGGGCATTTTCTCACAAAAGCCATTGCTTCGCTTTTCATTTTTGGCCAATAATATCCTTGTTTGATTATTTTAGCTGCTAATATTTTTCCCCCTATATGCATTCCACAAGAGCCTTCATGTACCTCTTTAAGAACATATTCAGCCTCACTTGGTTTTAGACATCTTAACCAAGGAAGAGCAAATGCTCTTTTATAAAGGACCCCATTATGTAAGGAAAAATGAGCACTTCGACATTTTACTTTCTTGGCCTCTTTATTGCCTTCAGGTAATTCGCCTTTTTTCAAGAAAGTTTTGATTGGGTCTAGCCAACATAGTTCTTCATCTATTTCCATTACTTCTCCTTCTTCTTGAGTACTGGGAAAAGTTAGGGATCCTATAAATATCTTCTGGGGAATTTCAACTAGATGAACAGCTGCAAGTTTACGGAGGTTATCAGCCCTATGATTCTCTCCCCTTAGGATCTTCTGAAATTGTAATTTTACTCCCCTATCTTTCATTTTTTGAATGATAGTCTTCGCTTTCTGCAAATATCGAGCCATATTTTCTTCTTTGGCTTCGAAATCTCCTTATATCTGTCCTATCACCAGTTGAGAGTCACTATAGACTATTAATTCTTCTAAACGAAGGCAATCTGAGAAAAATAATCCTTGGATTACTGCTTCATATTCAACAATATTATTAGTAGCCTCAAAGTCTAACCTTAAAGCATATTCCAACAGGAATCCTTGAGCATTTTTTAATACAATGCCAATACCACTTCCTTCCTTGTTGCTAGCTTCGTCTACATATAACTCCCAATTTGACTCAGATTTTAATGGTGGTTTCTTTATCTGAATTGTACTTTTTAGATTCTGATTTTCAAATTTGTGCTCAGGGCTGAAGGAACATTCAGATATAAAATCGGCTAAGGCTTGTGCTTTGATTGCCAATCTTGATTTATATTGCAGCCCATATTGTCTCAATTCTATTGACCAACAAAGCATTCTCCCAGATGTTTCTGGTTTATGTAAGATTTTTTGTAAAAGTTGATCTGTCACCACTATTCCTTGATGATCTTACAAATATACTCTATACTTTCTGGTGGAGAGAAGTAAAGCGTATGCCAGCTTTTCTATTGATAAATAATTCAACTCTGCTCGTTGAAGAACTTTGTTGAAATAATAGATGGGTTTTTGTATTGACCCTTCTTCCCTGATCAACACAGAACTGATTGCTATATCAGATGCAGAAAGATAGATTAGAACCTATTCGCTAGGCAGTGGTCTGCTTAGAAGTTATTCTAAGCTTAAAAGGCCTTTAGTTTGTCAAACGCACTCTGGCATTCTTCCGTCCATTCAAAGGTAGCAGACTTTCTCAATTTCTTAAAGAACGAAAGATATTTCTCAGCTAATTTTGATGTGAACCTACTCAAAGCTGCGATTCGCCCTGTCAGTCTTTGTATTTCTTTAACATTTCTAGGGGCTGCCATTTCTAAGATAGCTTTTACTTTGTCTGGATTTGGTTCTTTCCCCTTCTCACTGACCATATATCCCAAAAATTTTCCTCCTTGTATAAAGAAAGCACATTTTTTAGGATTGAGCTTCATTCCATATGCATTCATTACTTTGAATATCTCAGCCAAATCCCGGAGATGATCTTCAAAAGTTTTACTTTTCACTATCATATCATCAACATATGCTTCAAGATTCTTACCCAGCTGTTCTTTAAACATCATATTGATTAGGCGCTGATACGTAGCTCTAGTATTTTTCAGACCGAAAGGCATTGAAGTATAACAATAAATGCCTTTCTCTATTATAAATGAGGTCTTCTCTTCATCATCTAAATGCATTTTTATCTGATGATACCCCTGCTTTGCATCAAGAGAAGATAAGAAACCATACCCTGCTGTGGAGTCTACAAGCTTATCTATCATTGGTAGATGAAAGGAGTCTTTTAGACAAGCTTTATTTAAATTCGTGAAATCCACACACATTCTATATGACCCATTTGCTTTTTTTACTAACACCACATTAGCCAACCATTCTGGGTATTGAACTTCTCTTATAAATCATGCTTTTTATCAACTTATCTACTTCTTGATCAATCACCATTTGTCGCTCCGGACCAAAACATCTTTTCTTTTATTTGACTGGTCTACAGACAGGATTTACATTCAACTGGTGGGTAATTACCTCAGGGTTTACCCCCCCCCATTTCTGCTGATGACCAGGCAAAATTATGAATATTAGTCAATAAGAATTGACTTACCTGACTTCTTTGATTTTCTTCCAAAGAGGAATTAATCAACAAAAAATTTCAGGTTCTTCTTTTTCTACCAGAATTCTTTCTAGCTTCTCCACTGGTTCAGTTCGTCGTTCTGGTGTATAGGTAGTTATTTCTGTCATTGCTACCTCTTTGACTTGTGCTGAAGTTGAACTTTTCTTTGCCTTTTTGTTCTTTTGTTTGGATTCATTTTACTCTTGTATACCATAGATGCAGAATTCACCCCCTCTTAACTTCGGGATTGACATTCTAAGATGCCTTATATTGGTGGAAGCATCTAACTCATATAGCAATGGTCTACCAAGTAAGGCATTATAGGAAGTCGCATTCTGATTATAACAAAAGTAGCCATTACCGTTGTACTATCAGGAGTTGTACCCACAGTAAATGGCAGCTTTGCCACTCCGATAGATAGGATTTCGGTTCCATCCAAAGTACGAATTGGTTCTCCTATTTCGCCTAAGTCACTTTCTTTGAATCCCATTTTGTTGTAAGCATTCACCACCAATAAATTGACTGAACTTCCTTCATCCACAAGGATCCGCTTCACTATATAGTTTGCAATGACAGCTTGGATGATCAGAGGATCTGCATGTGGAATGCGAAGCGTACTTCCATCAAGTCTTTCAGCACTGACCTTAATCTTGTTATAATACACAAATTCAGGCTCCTCTCTTCTTCTTCTTAAGGCCTTTGCTTTTTTATTGCTTACAATAACCTCAGCCGGCCCCCCAGTGATACAATGGATTATGCCTGCAGACCCGTCATTTATCACTTGCTTTCCTCTGTCTTCATTAGGCCCCACCTTATCTTCGCCATTTTTCTTCACAAATTTACTCAAGTATCCTCTGCTTATTAATCTTTCAATTTCTTCAAGCAACTGTTTGCAATCATTGGTATTGTGTCTGTGAGTATTATGAAAGAGACAAAACTTACTTCTATCCCTTTTGTTTGGCGGAGCGTACATGGGTTGTGGTTTAACCCATATATTTTGATCTTTAAACGTAGCAAATATCTCCGCTGGGCTTGCCTTCAAAGGTGTAAATTTGTTTGTGTCAAAATTAAGAGAAGTTTTACTTGTTCGATTTTGGCCTCCATCTTTTCTTCCTGCTACTGTGTTTCCTCCGCGCATCACTTCT
The DNA here is from genome assembly GCA_949750685.1 of Vernicia montana. Classification (NCBI taxonomy): domain Eukaryota; kingdom Viridiplantae; phylum Streptophyta; class Magnoliopsida; order Malpighiales; family Euphorbiaceae; genus Vernicia; species Vernicia montana. Next base: position 4,294 of record CATKHJ011034675.1, read on the forward strand.
TTCGCTTCTCCTTTTTTAGATTTTGCTACTTCTTTAGGATGTACTTCCACCTCTGTCTTTCTTCGCTTTGAAAAATGGCTAAAGGCAATGGCATCATCTTGTCTGATGTACTTCTGTGCTATGCCCATAGCATCTTCTAGATTTTGAGGAGGGTGTTTGCATAGTGCCTTAAAGTAGTCAATATGAGATGTTCCATTTTGTAAAGCTTCAACTGCTCTGTTTTGGTCAAGCTGAGTAACTTTGAGAGCTTCCCTGTTAAATCGAGCCATGTAGTCTCTTAAAGACTCATTTTCTCTCTGCGTAACTGATTCAAGATATTGGGTCTTTCTTTCTACTGGAATACTGAAAACGAAGCGATGCATAAAAGCAGTTGCTAATTGACCAAATGAGGCTATGCTTTCCTCTTCTAATGAATCGAACCATCTCGTTGCCGCTCCCTCTAATGAACTTTGAAAAGCTCGACATAGTGCTTCGTCACTCATTGTCTGATGCTTCGTCACTCATTGTCTGAAGTTCCACAGCATGCTTATAATCCATGATATGGACTCTAGGATCTGCTTCGCCATTATACTTTTTGAGTGAAGGTGGTTTGAACTTTCCAGGCATATGGTAATTTCCGATGGATTTAACAAAAGGAGATTTAAGGGCTAGCTTTAAACTCTTATCTATTCCTTTCTGATTTCCATATTTAGAGAATTCTTCTAAAAATTTGTTTAATCGATTCCTTATCTCCGCCTCTTCTCCTCGACTGGTTGCTCCATAGTTCCCTTTAAACGAAGAAGAACTAGATTCAGATTCATTGCTTCTTCGTCCCTTTCTTCTAGAATGTCCCTCCATATTATCCTTTTCTCTAGATTTCTCCTTTCTCTGACTATTTTTCCTTCTACTTCGCTCCTCATCATTTTTATTGTGATGATGAGAACGTTTGTCTTCCTTATCATACCTCCCTCCATTATGTCTGTCTTTGCTATGCCTATGCATATATTCTCTCCTAGATGGGGATATCCTTTCAAGCTCTGAATCTTCATCTCCTATTGGCAAGTCTCCTCTTTCTGCACGTACTACTTCTGATCTTATTCTTTCTCCTGCTCCCCTTGTTACTACATGATCTTTGATCAGTATGGGATCTTTTCCATTCTGACCTTCGAAATTCAGTTGTCGGTTCGTTCCCTTTTGTGTTGTTTCAGGAACAATATTGTCATTTTGACCTATGGGTGCTTGCTGTTGCTGCTGAGTAGCTTGTATGGCAGAGGTAAGGGCATTTAAAAGTTGCAACGCAGGAGTGAGGTCTAGGTTAGGGGTAGTATGAGGATTAGTACTAGGATCAGGAGGGGTTTGCTGAGCTATTAATGTACTTAGTGTTTGCAAGGAAGTATTTAAATTTATGGTTGAAGGAGTTTGAGTGTTTGTGGGTTGAGGGAATGATTGAGAGTGAGTGGGGCTTGGAACATCATTTGGATCAGCCAACGTTTCCTATAGACGACGCCAATTTGATGAATATTATATCAACAAGTATATTAATTTGGGCTGAATCTTCATTATTGGGTTTTGATCCAATAATCCTGCAATAAGAATAATGTCAAGAGGGCCAGGCTGGTAACCTGGCGAAGAGCCTCCGACGTTTAAGTTAGTAAGCTTTTATGTTTGTGATAGAAAGGGGATAAGAAAAGTGTAGAGTTCAATCTGACCTTCTAAATGGTTTTCCTTGTCCTTTTTATAAGTCCCAAGTCCTTTAGGTTGAAGGCTAAAATAGAAAAAGATCATACACCTTTTGATTGATGAAGTCGGTATTTCAGGCTCTGAAAAATAAGATTTGATCTTGTCCTTGATCTTGTCAGATGGCAGATAGTCGGTGTAGAATTAGGCGTGGGTACGCCGCATAAGTATGACCTTCTTCTAACAAAAGTAACATGACGTAGGTGCTTTATAACCTCAGCTGTCTTAATGAGACTCACTGAACAAGCTGCATTTATGGCAAAAGGGGCAAAGAGCTTTAGTGTCTGACAAAGTGGTATCTTCGTCTCAAGGCGATGGAGAATGGCTATCTGGGCTTCCTCTCTTGGGCCTTTGTACTCAGTTTTTTACTTTCTCATATTTCTATGTATAATGGGCGTTTAAGTTTAACTCAAGCCCACCATATCATTGGCTGTTTTTATCCCTCATCAACACCGATTTTTATAAAAAAATATTTGTTATTTAAATTAGACTGATCAATGATTGGATTCATGAATTTTCTAATCTGATTGGCTAATTCAGCCTGTCTGGATTTTACACCTATGATTATAAAGATTACCAACGCTTAGAATTCTAAAAAATATAAAAACTAATAAATTTTTTCTATTGAAAGTTTAGTAAATTAAAATAATATTGTGAGTTAATAGATATCTTCTTTTTAATATCTCTTTAGAGATGACATAAGGTGGGTTTTGATTATATATTTTTTACTCTATTTAATTTATATTTTTTAAAAATATTTTAGTATCACAAATTATTATTATTATTATATTAAATTTAAATATATCTTATTTTAGATATTAATATAAATAAAATATATAAGTCAAATTCATTATGCATTGATCAATTAAAATAATAATGAAAAATATTAAATATATTAAATTATATTTTTACACTTTAAAAAAGAGCGAGAAAAACACCAAAATCACGCCAACATATTGATATTTTAAGTTTTATTTTATCACTATTGTCATACTTAAAAATTATATATATTATTGAATTTTAATTTCATTAAATTAAAAAATAAATTATTAATTGTTAAAAATAGAAAACATGTTTAAAAAAATGACAGAGATAAGAATTCTATCCTTTTATGATCCAATACATACTTAAAAAAAAATCCAATATGCCACCAAAAGCTCTATCTATGATCCATCCCTTTGTCTTGCATGCAAAAATACCACTTGTCAAAACCACTTTAGCCATGCAATCAAACGATTCTTAGCTCATCGACACGTACATATACATATAATTAATAATAACACACATATACATATATCCAATCTTTAAACTAAATCAAGAAACCACATTTCTTTAATTTTCATTAAAAAAAAAAAAAAAACTCTTTGCTCTTTTAATTTCTTGGACTAAACCAAAGAAAACCTCAAGAAACATGCAAGAACATAAATTAGACCTCAACCCCTCCTCCCCCACGGCTGCCAGCACCAATAGCTTCTCTGCTGAAAATGTGAAGTTGAGAGATAAGAAAGTAAGAGACCTAATGATTGATAAGAGAAGACTAGTGGAGGTACCCTATATAGCCTCCTTGGCCCATACAATGAACACGTTGGTTGCAAACCGAGTTGTGGCGCTGCCGGTGGCTGCTCCACCGGGACACTGGATCGGGGCTGGTGGGTCCATGATCATGGAGTCTGATAAGCAGACTGGGGTAGTAAGGAAGCATTATATAGGAATGGTTACTATGCTTGATATCTTAGCACATATTGCTGGTGATGATCAAGTGAACGGTGGTGACGATGATGCATCTGATCTTGATAAGAAGATGTCGGTCCCAGTGTCTTCTATTATAGGGCATTGCCTAGAGGGGCTCAGTTTGTGGACTCTAAATCCAAACACTGGGTGAGTATTAAATGGCCCGATTAATAAAGTGAGTTGGGCTTGCCCATTCTTTTGGGCTGAGTCGGGTTCGAGATGGAAATTCTTTTGACCCCGCTCAAATTCAGTCCAACTCAAAGGTTGAATCTATGATCATTCAACTTTTGAATTTCACCAAGATCAACAATATGCTTAATTTTGAATTTAAATAAATAATAGTATGTCAATTGTTAAATCATGTGCTTATATTAAATAGATTTCATATATATATATATTTTTTTAAATTTAGATATAAATGAGAGCTATAAATAGGATAATCATTAATTAAGATTAATTCGAACTCGAAACTGCTGTAACCATAACCATAGTATGATATAAAAAAAATTTGGATTTGGATTTTTTTGATAGTGATTTGTATGATATTCATCAAACTCAGGACTTGAATTCCAGATTTTTTTTTTATAGTGATTTTCAGTCTTTACAGTTGGAATGTTCTTTGGTATATCAAAAAAAAAAATCAGATTATATCATCAATTTTTTATATCAATCTGTTTCTTGAACTTGGTGCAGCATCCTAGATTGTATGGAAGTATTCAGCAAAGGAATTCACCGAGCATTAGTGCCACTCGATAGTCACATGGAGAACATTTCAGGTGTGGAACTTATAGAATCTGCCTCGAGCTATCGAATGCTTACTCAAATGGATTTGCTCAAGTTCTTAAAGGAAAATGCATCCGAACTGCAAGGCATAATATCCCACAGTGTGAAGGAAATAGGAGCAATAAATGAAAGTGTTTTTGGTATAACTGGTCGGACCAAAGTCATTGATGCTATAAAGTGTATGAAAGCCGCTTTGCTGAATGCTGTTCCAATAGTTGTAGCCTCCAATTCTCACGAAGACGACTCCAAGCAGCTTATAAATGTATATATCCCTGCTAGCTAATTGATCATATTGAGATATATATATATATATATATATATATATATTTGTATACATTTATTGAAATTGGTTCTATATATGTAGGCCCAAGGAAAGAAGCTTATAGGAACATTTTCATCGACGGATCTGAGGGGGTGCCATTTTGCTGCGTTGCAAACTTGGTTAACTCTAAGGGCTCTAGAATTCACCGATCTGGTCTCATCTTCCCCAATATATGCATCAAATGTTTCAGAAAGGGAACTTGTGACTTGCCATCCTGAATCGCCTCTTGGAGAAGTCATCGACAAGGTTGTTACGAAGCATGTGCATCGAGTTTGGGTTGTAGATCGACAAGGTGGTCTTGTTGGACTTGTTTCTCTTACAGACATTATCAACGTAACAAGAGCCTCACTACTCTCAGATTCCTATGTAGTTTAATCCAGAATAATGTGTTTTGATGTGTGTGTGTGTTTGTTTGTTTGTTTGTTTTGTTTTGTTTTTTTTTTTTTTTTTTTCCTTTTTGGATAATTTAAGAAATGTAGGTTATGGTATTTATTGTCTAATAGTTAATAAAATGATTTTTTTTTAACATTAATTTTATCGATGAGTTTTAAATTTAACGTACACTCTTAAAATAGTTTCACTTTATTACTATGCTAATAAAATGATTTTCTTAATGCATTGATTAAAATGAGTATTAATCATTCTTAGTGCATTGATTATTAATGAAAATTAAAGATAAATGTAATGTTAGGAGATCTCTTAGGCTACATCTTATATTGATATTGAAAATTTAAATTGGTAAATTAAAAATAATTAATTTGGCAAAAAAAAATTAAAAAAAATTATTTAATTAGCAAAAGCCAATAATAAAAAGCAATTAAATTTTTATATATAAAAAACTTTAATATTGAATGATTCTTAATCTCTTAAAATTTAAAATCTCATTAATAAGATTAATTTTGGGGGCCATTTTGAGATGTAAAAGTACTTCACTTTAAAGGGGATTATCATCAACCAAAACTCACTAGTGGTTTAACAATTAACAGTGCTAGACCCTACTACTATTACCTTAACCTTTTTTTTTTTCAAAAAATATTATATACAAATATTAATTACAAAAATATAATATGAACAAATACACAATAAATTTATTAAAATTTTCAAATCAATGAAAATCGATCTTGGGATATCATAATTTAAGAGAAATTTTTAAGTAAATTCAGTCTACCAGCTCATTTATAAATTAATCTAATAAAAATAAGATATATTAATTAATAATGCAATGAAAAATTTTATATATGATATCATTAATTAATATGTATTATTTTTATTAATTTAATTTATAAATAAAATGATTGACTAAATTTACCTAAAAAAAAAAATTCATCATCTACAGCGGAACTCTTTACCGATGGGGCCGTCCCCTTCGGAACCACTACTACCTTCTTTTTCTTTTCTTTTTTTTGCCAAATGGCACCACTACTACCTTGTTGTTTATGGGCAATGACTTTGTAATTGTGTTCTCAACAACTGATGTGATTAGCAATCATGTCTTAATAATAACTGCAAACAATCACAATAATTAAGGCTTTATGGCCTCACCTTAAAGCTAAAGATAATCTTAAATCAAAGG
>CATKHJ011034728.1:0-25221 GCA_949750685.1 Vernicia montana
AACCAAATTGACCTAATGTTCACCCCTAGAATATCCAATGTAGCGATGAAATTGCCTCCCTAGGTGAACCGATTGCAAAGTTTAATATTTTTTATTTGTGGATGCTTATCAAGTTATTACTGGCTGTTAGAACTCAAGTAAAATTTATTTAAAGTCATGGTAGAAAATACCTTGTATTTGGGATTTTATCTTTCTCTTGTATTAAGGCTATTTCCAACTCATAACATTAAAATGTAATAACTTTTACATTAAAATAGTATAACTACAGTAAATTTATTTCCAACTATTAACTTCATTTTTAACACCAAAAAAAATATTTGATAAATATTCCCTTTTATCTCTCATTTCATATTCTTTTTTATTACTTACAAACTATTTTGTTATTTCATAAATTATGCACAATTTTTTTTTTTTTACATATTCATCCAATAAAAATATATTTTATTATTTAATATTATTATAAAAATTAAAAATTAAATTAAATTTTACAAATTATAAAAAGACCGATTTACTATTTATATATTAACTAAAACAAAATTTTTATTAAAACAAATATTACGTTGAATAATTAATTAGTTATATATTTTTTTATTTTATATTATAATTTTTTTTATTCAACCATATTCAATTAAATAAAAAAATTTATTATATATTGGACAACATGGATGAATTTTTTTTTTCCATTCTTTGATAAAAAAAAAAAAAACATAAACAGTTATTGTTTTGTAATTAAAAATAAATAAATGCTGTTGTGAATAGTATCACGCTAATTTTGGCATGACACTGTTCAAAAACCTAATTTTACCATAGAAAATGGTGCTACATTGGAGTGCAAATCACTTAAAAATTTAACGTTTTCCTTCAAAATGTCATCTTGTTGGAAATAGTCTAACTTGTCTTAGGTATTATTTGGTATGGATAAGTGAAGTAAGGAAGTAAAATTTTTTATGAAGTAAAAAGAATTAGTTTGTTTGGAAGCTATGATTAAATAAAATTTTTGGAAAGTAAAGATTCAATTTCTAGAGTTTGGAAGGAAATAACTTAGGTAAGTTGAATTGACCTAATTGAGATAAATATAAATTAACACATTTATCATTTATTAAATAAACTAGATAAATGGACTAAATATTATTATTTTTATATTATTAATTTCTAAAAATAATAATATAAAATCAAATAAAAAAAACATACTTTATACTTAGTGATACTAAATGATACCTTAATTAGTATATAATATATATATGAACTTTGATGATGTCAGAAGATGGGCTTTCGGGCCTGTTTAGCTGACCATGGAATGTTATACTTGAGAATTTGTAGCATTGGACCCGGAAAGTATGGGCCGACCTGAAACTGGAAATGATGTCTAAGCCCAGAGTAAAGCAGTCGAATGTCCAAAATTTTATAAAAGCGAAAATTAAGTTGGGGAATGGGGATATTTGAAAACAGATCGGAATCGGACGGTGAAGTCACTGAAATCCGAAAGTTGAAACAGCACAAGTGGTGAGTAGTAGACAGGCATTTTTGTCAGTTCCAGTCACATTTATCTCGTTAAGCTGTTTGTGTCATCAGCAAGCATAAGCTCTCTTTGCAGCTGTTATAGTTGTTTGGTGGAGGGCAGCTACCAGAAAAGCCCTAAGCTTCTTATCTTGTTTTAAAAAATTGGTATTTCTGGGTATTCGCGTACGAAAAGGATGAGTAAACAAGTGTTTCTGTTAGTTGAATTTTGAGAGATCGATACGGGAATGGATGGCGGAGGAGGAAGGAAGATAACAGTGAGTCCGAGACCATGCAGTGGGAGGAGGGTATTAGCAAAGAAGCGAGGTAGGGGTTTAGGAGGCATTGATGGGTTCGTCAATAGCGTTAAGAAACTTCAGAGAAGGGAAATCTGCTCCAAGCGTGACCGTGCTTTCACCATGACCGACGCCCAGGAACGCTTCCGAAATATCCGCTTGCAGGTTCCCCTTCTATACTTTCCTCTCTTTTTGTTAGAATTTTGGGATTTTGAAACTTGATTTCTCAGTCTTAGGGTTTTCAGTAATAGCTTGTGCATTTGGCATGCTACTCATCTTCATGGTAAATCACTCTTATTTCTGCAAAGGGAAGGAAAAAAAAAATAAAAATAAAAGCTTCCCAAACAGAAACATCTATCAAAATAAATGTGGTTATTATATTAAATGGTTATATAATTCTCTCTTTTGGAAGATTCGATAGTTATATAACTCTCTTTTTTGCAATAATCATTCTCATTTCTTAATTTTAGAAGGGGGAAAAACCTATAAAAATGCAATTTCCTAATATGAGAACTATGTTTTGTGTTTTTGAGTAGAAACATTATTGTCCATCAAAGTTTTCTATCGTCATATATTGTCATTTATCTAGTTTTTAACTGCTTGTGAATGACGGCCAACTTCCTTTAGACCTAAATGCCAATAACAGCCTACAAATCAACTTAATTTTCATTTCTTTCCCTTTATATTCTTCTGGGGTTGTTTGTAAAGTTGTTAATTTTGTTATCTACAAAACTTTTGGGGTAAATGTATTATGAACAATATTTTTTAATGATATTACAAAATAAAAAATACTTTTGAATGGGATACTCAGCACTGCCCCACTCCCACGGAGATGTCCTATTACAGCGGTATGGGAAACAGCTAAACCTGCCTTGCCTTGTTCCATTGTCATTTTTTTTTTGTTTAATTTGAAAACCATATAGATGTACTCTCTCTCTCTCTCTCTCTCTCTGATACGCACAATAACATAAATGGCCTAGATATACCAAAATGCATTGGTCACAGTGGTTGTGAAGTCAGCACATCCTAGTAAGTGTTCCTAGCGTGAAAGTATTGGCAAGTGTTGCAGTGGGATACTGGTTGCTCCAATGCTTCTTTGGTGGTGACAGGAACAATATGGATGGATGCTCTGTATGATTAATTATTGCTTCAGTAGTGATGAGTTCAATCACTTGGTAATGCCTATTGGTTGTGTTGCGAGGTGCGTATTCAACAAAGACAGGTTGAGGTTTGCTCCATGCATCATTGTTGTTGCAGTATAACTTGGCCTTTCACTTGAGGTTCCCATTTCCTTTGTAAACAACCTCGCAGAAATCCAAATATCTCTTCTGGCAAAATAGGGTGTTGCCCAAACTCAAATGATGTTGAGACCAACTACAACTCAATAAAAATGATGCACTAACTTGGGTTCATTATGCATGGATGACATCTATCAACAATAATATGCCATATGCTCTTCTTTCTGTAGATTGTTGGTGGTAAAAGTCTCCTCCCAAGTAGATCAGTAGAGGAACACAAACCTTCCAAATGCTACTTCAATGGGAATTTTCTTTCCTTGCGAGGGTCTTCTTTTAACAAGGACCCAACAGTAATACTTAATAAAAAAAAATATACTTTTTCTGTTGGTCTTTCATATAGCATGGTCTTTCCATTTTCTGTATCTGCTATCTATGTTAGATTGTTAGTCATCTTATATTTTCATATTTTAGAGAGGTCTTTCTAGTCTTGATAATGAAAAACACATATTCAGTGGAATTATTTTGTTAGCAATGCAGTGTTTCATAATAATATGTTGCTTTATATTTTCTGTTGAACAAAGTCAACAAATGTTATCTGAAACTTTGACTAATGTTGGAATTACTTTGGTGTGTTTGACTTTATTTGTTTCTACCATAAGCATAGTTCAAGATTGCTGGAATGTCTTATATTGGAGGGAAAAACAAATTGAAAGTTTTTCCAATTTGGATTCTTTCAAAAATTTTGCCCAGTTTGATCTATTTTGCTGTTTTGGCTAGGCTACTAATGCATTAATCTTAAGGTGATTTTTTAGTTTTTAAGCATAAATTTATAACTTCTGGAGCTTTTAATGTGTTTCTTGTAATGTGTGGTATAATTAGTTAGCTTCATCTATTATTTAGTATTAAAACTCTGTTTTAACTAAAAAGGATATTAAGACTTAAAAGTTTTCTAGGATTTGTTAATTTCCACAACTTTTTATAGTACTGCCGCGATTTTAGTATGGGTTCCCGTTTGTTGGTATCATTCAACAAGCCGTCAATAAAATTCTGGCTCCATTTTGTTGGTCCACACTAAATTGACATTGAAAGATATCTGAATGATGAGTAATTCATAAATTAAAGCATGAAATGAGTAAAATGCTTGTGTCCTATATTGGTAGTTCCTATGTCTTCTGCAGAGGAATATCAGGAGCCTGTTGCTTCTGAAAATCATTCATATTCTAGTAGCATAAACTTGGTCAACATTTGGGCACATAAAAACTCTCATAAATTGAAATTGGTGACTTCATCTGTTACATGAGCTCTGCATTCAGCGTCATAAAATGAGTGCTACTTTCTTTTTGTAACTTTACTTGTTGTGTTGGGTTCTTCAGTTTGTGACGATATGATGCTTGAACTTATGAATAGGAGGAGTATGATACCCATGATCCAAAAGGTCATTGTTCCATGGTATTGCCTTTCTTGAGAAAAAGGTCAAAAATTATTGAGATCGTAGCAGCACGTGATATAGTCTTTGCTCTTGCACAGTCTGGTGTTTGTGCAGCATTTAGCCGAGGTATGTTTCTGTTGTTTCCTTTTATTTTGGATCCACTGTACTGTTCTCTTTGTTTTTAAAAGTTTCAAACTTTGGATGCAGAGACCAATCAAAGGATATGCTTTCTGAATGTCACTCCTGATGAAGTTATAAGAAGCTTGTTTTACAATAAAAACAATGACTCACTTATTACAGTTTCAGTTTATGCATCAGATAATTTCAGTTCCTTGAAATGCAGAAGCACAAGGATTGAGTATGTGAATCTTTTTGCACTAGCCTCTTCTTATTCTCATCCTCCCTTTCATTTCCACATTCCAAAGATGTGTGCAAAAGATTGAAAAGATACAAGAGTTTTGATATTTAGGTTTTGAAAATTTTGGCTCTCTGTTTTTCTTACCAATAATGCTTCCTGTCCATGTGGCCCAGATACATACGGAGGGGTAAACCAGATGCTGGTTTTGCTCTTTTTGAATCTGAGTCGCTGAAATGGCCCGGTTTTGTAGAGTTTGATGATGTAAATGGGAAAGTTCTCACTTATTCTGCGCAAGATAGGTAAATATTCCATCATATCGATATATGTTTCATTCTCAATTAACTTCTTAAAATTGATAATTTTCCCTCTTTAATTTTTTCATCAGTATATACAAGGTGTTTGACCTCAAAAATTACACAATGTTATATTCCATATCAGATAAAAATGTTCAAGAGATTAAGATCAGGTAATGTTCCTTTACATGATTTCATCTTTCTTATTTGCAAAATAGTGCTCACTCAAAAAGACACAGAAAGCCAGGTGTACATTGTTACTCGTAACATGACCATGTGCTGCTTTCACACACAATGTTTGTGGTTATGGTGCTGATGCATGAGTATTATCACTCTGAAATGTTTTGTGTTGTTTCTTGGGTTTTATGGATTTTTTTTTTTTTTTTTTTTTTTTGTGCGCGTATTTTTGTGGGTGGGGGGATATTCCAATGGATTGCTTCATGTTTGCTTACCTTGCCCCTGTTTGCTATTTTGTTTTTAAGCAGTCCAGGGATCAATGAAGCACATGATGTTTGTATTTTGTTGTGGTTATAGTGGTGCTGATGCATGAACGTTATCATTCTAATGTGCGTGTGCGGACATTTCTTTTGGGGGTGGGGGGATATTCCATTGGATTGCTTCCTGTGTGCTTACCTTGCTTCTGTTTGCTGTTCTGGTTTTAAGCAGTCCAGGGATCATGTTGTTGATTTTTACCAAAGCCAGTAGCCATGTTCCTCTTAAGATTCTTTCAATTGAGGATGGTACTGTTCTCAAATCTTTCAATCATCTCCTTCATCGGAATAAGAAGGTGGATTTCATTGAACAATTCAATGAAAAGCTTCTTGTTAAACAAGAAAACGAAAATCTCCAGATTCTTGATGTAAGGAGCTTTGTTGTTATCTTGATCTTGTATTTCTTTGTTGGCACTCAAACATCTGACTGCTATGCCTTGTAGGTCCGCAACTTTGAGCTAACAGAAGTTAGCAGAACTGAATTTATGACACCATCAGCATTTATATTTTTATATGAGAACCAGTTATTCCTGACGTTTAGAAATCGAACTGTGGCTGTATGGAACTTCCGTGGAGAGCTTGTAACTTCCTTTGAAGATCACCTTTTGTGGCATCCTGATTGCAACACTAATAACATATACATCACAAGCGATCAAGATCTTATTATTTCTTACTGCAAGGCTGATTCTGATGATCACTTGTCCGAAGGAAATGGTAAGTATTTCAAATTGCCGTACTTGATGGAAATTAAACTTTGATATTATATTGAGCTGTTAGAAAAATGTAAATAGATTGAATGGCACCTTCTGAATTCTTTGGAGTGTTAGCATGTCCCTATTTATGTATGCATTTTTTTGGTCTGTTTGTACGTCCATCTTACAATGTTTTATGTCTCTTATGCAGCAGGGTCTATTAATATCAGCAATATTTTAACTGGAAAATGCCTTGCTAAAATAAAGGCTAGTAACAGCTTCCCTAGTGAATGCAGTTGCTGTGGAAATTTTAGCGGATGCAATTACAATTCAAAGAAGCACACTCATACATCCAGAATTAGGAGCACAGTTGCAGAAGCATTGGAAGATATTACTGCTCTCTTCTATGATGAGGAACGCAATGAGATCTACACAGGCAATAGACATGGCCTAGTTCATGTGTGGTCTAACTGATGAATTGTATTTTCCCTTGTTTATAATAGTTTGATCAGAGCTAGTTGAATGGATTGTGCTCTCCGGATGTGACGATTACCTGAAATTGTATCATTAAATGCTCGTGCCAATTTATTGTTCTTTTCATTTATATGAAATTCTCATGTTTATTCATCTTTGTTCTTGATGTATACTTTTTCTGTTCTCTTACAGTGTTCAGCTGATTTTGTATTGGTGTTAGAATTAACACTCTGATGTTAGAGATTTTTTTTTTTTTTTTTTTTTTTTTGGATCCACGTTCCGTGTAGCAGAAGGGAGCGGGGGCTCCTAACGGGCAGAAGAATGTCGGGACCAGGGAGCCATGTGTTGATGGTGAGGGAGAGACTATTAATTGCAATTCACATGGATTGGATATGGATTGGAAGGAAAGCATAAGCATCCAATAGTGCCAATGCTTCACGAATTGGTAACCCTCTCTTTTTAAGTGCTTCCCCCTTCACACTTATGTGGAAGCCAACCCAATGTTAACTCATCTCAGAGAATTAGATGTATTTTGGCTTGGTTTGGCGTTACTTTTGGACAAAAGTTGATAAAAAATTATGTGATTTATAAATTTTACTATATCTCATAATCTCAATATTCTATTCTTAATTTTTTAATAAATTTTTAATTAAAAAGTTAAATACTTAACATAATAATATTTTTTTTATTTTCTTACATTTTAATATTTGTAAGTTAATTTTTCTTTTTGAAATATTTCAATAAAAAGAAAAAAAAACTTATAATCCTAAAGTTAAAAACAAAAATCTTTTAAAAAATAAAACCGAAAGTATTTAGCATTGTAAGAATATACTTACTTTTAGTTGACACTTTATAATACTTTTGTGTAGAAATTTCAATAAGCAAATTAGTTATACATGAACAAAAAGATACAATTAGAATTAAAAAATAAATAAAAATATACTATGTATTTATCAAGTTTATTGAGTGAAAAATTAGATAGATTAACTACAAAACTCTAAATAAATGGGCAAAATTCATGCTACCTCCTTTACAATAATGAAAGTTTAGAATAAAATGAAAAGTTACACAGGAGAATCCAAGCCACCTATCTCCTTTTTTCAATGTTAGAAATCTTCTTTCTTGGTATTTCTTCCTTTTTTCACCTTCAATTTTCTCCTTTGTAGTTAAAATTAAAAAAAAAAAACAAAAAAAAAACTCAATTGGGGTAAATTTGACTTCAAATTATACATAATAAAGAATAATCCAAAATTTTAAAGTTATAAATATTACCAGACAAAGCTTGAGTCTTTAATTTAAAAGAATCAAGGGCAGATAACTCCAAAAAGACAAGGGCAGATAAAATTAAAAGAAAAAAGAAAAAAAAAAACATACAATTTTATTTTTTTATTGAAAAAAATCTGAGAATGAAAGAATAAGACAAACCTTGAGAGATAACATGGGAATTGAATTGAGAAAGGTTGATATTTCTCCTTTATAAATTGGTGTAATTAAAACTATAATTATTAAATTGTAACCACAACTTTTAATTTTTATACATTAATTACAATTTAAAATGTAAAATTTTTATTAATGACTAAGTTACAAAGTGATAGTGTAATTGTGAAAAAAAATATTAATCCAAACATATTGAAAATAGGATACTTCCATAATTAAAAGAAGAATAAAAATTAAATTATTAGAAAATTATCTCTAATTAATTGTGTTGTTAAATCTGTATTTTAATGACATCATTATTAAACCATATAACGATAATAATTATTTTGCTTTTGTATGAATTGAAATTTTTTTTAGTATTGGATCTATTGCTCAGGGTAATATGTACTTACCAATAAACTATGTTTCAGTATGCTATATGAATTGAAAATTAAAAATGATCATTCCCTCGTAGCAATTAGTTTTATTTTTATATGAACTAAGGGTAACAGTTGATTACTAATATATGCAATTTAAATGATAAGATTTTATAATTTTAAAATTTAAATATAAAAAAATATAAGCCATCAAGTGAAAAATAAATTATTTCATATAAATTACAGAATTTATATAATTAAATTTTGAATGGTAATTCATTTGCCATCAAATTAACATGACAAAATCAATATCAAATTATTTAATTTTATTTAATAAGTGGCCTAATTATTTTTTAAATGAATAATTAGGCCTCTTATTAAGTTCTTTTTTAAAATTCTTATTAATGTGCGTTTATTTTGTAATTTAAATAACCCACATTAATAATATGGAGGAGAGTTATTTTTGGTTATGGGCCAAATTTAATTGCATGTCAAAAGATTTTCAAGATAAATTCAACCTTGTATGTAATTTAAAAAGAAAATAATGATAAAAAAAAAAAGACACTATGTATGAAATTTGTTGACTAAAAAATTAGATAAATCAACGACAAAAATTTCAAATTATAATTATCCTTTTGATATATTTAATTATCATAATGACCATTAAAAATATATTTATGATTTAGGTTATAAGTTTTTAAAGTCACAATAATTGAAAATAGGATAAAAATAATAAGTTGCATCGTACTCATTTAATTTGTCATAATTATCATAAAAGTTATGTTTATGGTATATTTAACAAATTTTTCAAGTGATGATAATTGGAAGACTATATTTTGTTTGTATATTTTTTTAATATTTTAATTATTATAATGATTCATTTTGAATTATCATAATACATTATATATGCATAGTTAGATTGAAAGACTAATAATACATTTTTCTTATTTTTTTATATAAATTATTCAAATTATAAATATATATGTGTTAATGTTACTTAAAATAATATAACAAATTATATTTATTAAAATAATAACTATATTTTTTCATATTTTTATTAATAAAATTATATATTTATATAATGTTTTTATTAGATGTATATAATTACTTTTAATTAAATTATATAAAATAAAGTTTTCATATTACGTTGAATTTGTAGGTATATTATAGAAATAAAATTATTTTTTTCAAGATAGTAGTTTCATGTAAAAAAATTATATTTTAAATTGACACAAATAAATATATACCATAAATACTTCATAAAAATATTAAAATATATATACATATATAAAAATATATTACACATGACAACATTTTTAATTAATTTAATATATATTTACTTGACATTTAAACTCATAAGACATGAAGTAACATCTATTTGGCATTTGAAGTGGTATCCATTTAACACTTAAGTCATTTAATATGTGTCAAATGTCAAATTCTAAATAAGTTTAAACTGCTTTATATATATTTTAGATTTTATTTCTCTCTATTTTTCATTTTTTTTCTTCCAGCACTCGGTTTAACTTTAAAGTGTGAAAAAAAAAAATTTATGCTCTCATTTGAAAATTTAAATTTTATAAGAATTCAATTTTATCGATTTTCATGATTAGAAGAAGAAGATAGTTTATAGGATTCAATTTTTTTAGTATTAAAAAAATAATTTTAAAATAAATATAAATCATATTATTTTACAAAAATTTAAATTAATTAAGATATCAATTATAGTCAAATTACACAAATGTATATGCTAATCTCCTAAAATTTTAATATTATTAGTCAGTGTTAAACAAAAAAATATAATTAAGAAAATAAAATAAATTGAATTCATTATTTATGTATATAATGTTTGAATTTTTTTTACACAATAATTCAATTAAATTAATTGAATTATTTTAAAAGAGTTATTTCAAGTGGATTCATAAATTGTCAAAAATTGAGTCTTATACTTTAAATGGTAAGATCATTTTTGGAATTACCTAATCTATTTTCAAGATATTTGGTAATAAGAATGAAAACTTAATTTTTGTAAAAATATCTTTTTTGTTGTTATGTTACAATTTCAGGATACTAGATATTGAAATTGGAAACTATTGTTTTGAAGATATCATTTTACATGTTATATTACAGTTAGAAATTGTTGTTTAGCTTGTTAGATTACATGATTAACATATGATTTATATTAATAAATTGTGTAATTACAAAAAGAAATACAATGATATTTATAGAATTACAAAGAGAATAATGGAGCATTGATTGATGGAAGTTGTTGAGGAGCTGGTTGCTGAAATCTTGGAGTGCACATAGGAGCTTTGACAATGGCAAGGTAGGTGGTGCCACCATTATTGAATTTAAGTATCTTCATTTCACACTAACACCCTCCCTCAAACTCAAGGTGGTATTGTGGATGCCAACTTGAGGTTGCTTAGTAGATTCAGAGAACGAATTGAAACAGAAAACAGAATACATAGTAAATAACTAGTGAAAATAGACTGAAAAATATGAAATAAAATATAAACTGATTACAGTAGTAGAACTGAAAAATAAATTCGAATATAACCAGAGTCGGAATTTGGTAATAGGTATCAGATTTTGGATACGTGGTGGAACACATGAATAACTGAAGACAGAGTCAGATTCTGGTAAAATTGATACTAAATCTGGATTCAGACAAAGTCTGAAATAGATAAAATGAAGCCAAAAATGGCTTTTGGAAGGCCAAAAAATTAATTGAGACGGCCCAAATGATGAGATAAATTTGAAAACTGGTAAATCAGATACCAGAAATTGATTCAGAAGGGCAAAATGAATTCAAAAAATGCCCAAAATAGAAAATTGAGTCACAAAGTGATAATACAGAGACCGAGAATAAATTCAAAAGGTCTATAAATTTCAGGAATCAGGAATAGTTCATTCAGAACCTGTCGGAAATGGGTTGAACCGACCGGTTAAAGAAACACAGAAAATTGAGAAAATAATGAAAAATATAGATAACAATAGAATTTTGCAAAACAAACTGCAAAATTGATTTCAAAAGGTTGAAAAACCTTGGGAACCAGTAAAGGTTCATTTAGAACCGATCAGAAGATGGTCGAACCGGCTGATGGAAAAACACAGAAAATAGAGAAAAAATAAAGAAAATTAATTTAGAGATAGAATTTTGCAAAACAGACTGCAAAATTGAACTCAAAAGGTCTAAAAATCTTGGGAACCGGTATAAAAATCACTGAATCGGTTGGAAAAAGCAAATTGAACCGGTTCGGTCAGACATAGAACCAGACCAGAGGGCAGGCCGGGTCAAAACCTGGGTTGGAGCTGATGGACCGCGGGTCGGATCGGGCAGAGGCGCGGATCCGGGTCGGATCATGGTGGCGGATCGCTGACGTGGCAGAGAGGGGGGCCACGTTTTGACATGTGGCATGCAGTTACTAGGCCACGTGGATGATGATGATTGGCAGGACCATTTTTGTAATTTTGACTGTGGGATCCACGTGAGACACGTGGCAAGCTCTGATTGGCTGACGTGGCGCTAACTGGGTGGTGCTGCAGAGAACACGTGTCATTGACATGGGACACGTGGCGTGAGGTGATTGGCTGAAGGGTCTGTCATTGATGGCGTGGCAGATGACACGTGGCGCTGACTGGTGCCACGTGGCAGACGGTGACTGGATGATGTGGATGCTGACAGGGCATCTTGGCTGGCGTGGCGTTGATTGCTGATGTGGTTGGAGCTGATTCGTTGTCTGGATGACGTGTCACCACGTGGTAGTGACGTGGCGCCACGTGGTCGTTTTCTACCTCCAGCCAGCGCGTGATGCGCGTGAAGAGAGTGACTCTCACTCGTAAAGCTTTGGTCGGCGCGTGGAGGCTTCTTTTCCGGCGAGCTTTGTTTCAAAATTCTTGTAATTTTATAGGCTTGCTAATGGTATGGTCAAAAAAAATTTCTAACATGTGCATGTAGGGATGAAAAGAGACAGAAGCTTGGGAGCCAAAAAATAGAGCAAAAAATTGGGCAAAAATAGATTTTCTGGATTTCCTAAAGAACTGAGTTTTAATGAGCTCTAATACTCTGATACCATGTTATATTACATGATGAACATATGATTTATATTAATGAATTGTGTAATTACAAAGAGAAATACAATGATATTTATAGAATTACAAAGAGACTAATGGAATCTTGATTGGTGGAAGTTGTTGAGGAGCTGGTTGCTGAAGTCTTGGAGTGCACATGAGTGTTTTGACAATGGCAAGATAGATGATTCAACCATTATTGAATCTAAATATTTTCATTTCACACTAACATAGCCATAATAATTTTTTTTTACATAGAACTTTTATGTTTAAATAATGTTAAATTTGTTATTAAAAAAATTTAACAATGTCTAGTTAATATTTTGAATATGATATTTTATTAAGTAAATCAAAACAAACATTAATATTATAATATTAGCATACTAATGTAATGTGGTTTTGGTCGGGAACAAGACAAGGGAAAACAAGAGATAAAACAAGCAAGCGGAATGTGACATCACGCGTGTTGAGGGAGCGTGGAAATTGTCATTATTATCCTCATAATTGTGGTTAGATTGGGAAATTGGGAACGCAAAGCGACGCACTCTACTTTCTTATTTGTTTACTATTATTTATTTAAGTTTAGCTGTGGCAGCGAGTGAATTTGAGCACTTTAGTAGTAAAGACCTTCTATCTACTGTGGTAATGCAACTGTACAAGTAGCTCTTTTTGCCAAATCCACCTCCTTTTTATCTGTTTAGTTTAACTAATAAAGGTAAAATTGAAAATCAATTTTAAAAAAAAAAAAAACAGAGAGAGAAAAGCATACAAATGACATGATCTTGGTGTTCGCATTCTTCAAGATCTTGTTTGTGTCTATCCGTGAGAGATATTCTGAGCTAACCTTGTCTCTCTTCAGCTTCAGGTGAGCCAAAATCTGTATATATATATATATATTTGCTAGCTCACTTGCTAAGTCTTTCGGTAAATTATTTAGTGGTTCCATTTCACCTAACATTTTTCTGTAATGTTGGTTCAACTCCTCTTCTTCAGATTTCCACTTCGATTTTATTTTCTTCCCACTTCGATTGTTGTTCACTGATTTATTTTTCCTTCAACATTCAGTATCTGTCGGTGTGTAACTGTGCTGCTGCTTTTTATTTCTTTTTTAAATTGTGTCCTTTACCTATATTATTGGCGAAATATATGACTTTTTCATTCACTAGATCTAACCTCGATGCTTAAAATTATTCCAGATATTCCCAGTTTTTCTAACAAAGAAACTAAATCTTCTTCTTCCTATGCTCTTCTCTGAGTTCAGGAGTTGAGTTATTTCTTATCTTAGTTTCAACTATTTGCTCCTCCAATTTCGAAATCTGAATTTTACGCCTAGTATTATTTTTTAAGGCTGAAAGCATTTTTTTTTTTTAATTCCTCAAGCTTTAGATCCTGATTGCTGACTGGATTTGGTATCTGCATTTGCCCCATTCAACATTGTTGTTCTACTGATAGTATCGCATTCCCTCTTTCCCCCTTACCATAATCCTATAAAAGTTTATAAGCAATTAAGTTGTGTGTTTTAATTACACTAGTGTCATTTACCCTAATTCTGTTTTCTGTTGGAATATCGTCCACAATGCCAATTCAAAATTTCAATAATCTGCGTCTCAGCATTTTAAATTGAATATAGTCTCCAGATTTGTTTCTAGCACATCTCGTATGTATTATTCTCTTCACGTGAAAATTGTGCATGCTCTCTTATTTGATGTTTGCTATTCTTCAGTAAATTAAATTGGCAATTGATGTATGACAAACTGAGTTCTCTAGAATTCCAGCGCAACTGGCTTCTACATGACTACATGACTAAAAGTATAAGCAATTTTATTTCTGCAAAGATTAAATTTCATTTCTTACAGGTTGTTGGGATGGAGTGCGGCATAGGTGCTGATGCACCTTTAGATTATGCAACCATTCAGATTTTTCCAGCACAAAACAGGTAAGTCGGTTTCTCTATAAAATTTAATGAAGGCCTTTCATCCAAGGTGATATTTTTTTTCAAATAGTTAAAAAATAAATAAATAAATTGATCACTTGTCAGTCTGCCTTGGTATCTTGGAACCTTAACACTCTGCTAATGCATAATGAGGCTCAATCTGTTGAAAATCAGTATCAGAGTATTCAAATTGTCTTAGGTTTGAGCTGTATTGAAACCTTAACTCATGATCCCTTTTATTGTCAAAACAATGCCTCCAATTTTTTTGGATTTACATTTGTGGTTTTGAAGTTGTCTTTGAACTTTGAAGAACACTTTATATCTTACATTTTAAATTAGTATGTATTTTATTTTCATGTATTGTGCATGCACATGCATTTGCGTTTATGCACATCTTAATTTGGATAACAGGTTACAGGTTATGATAGGATTTTCTAAGCAGAGGATTCTGATAGGATTTGATGGTCATATTCTTTACTATAATAGCCAAAGTCTTTCCCGGTTCAAGGTCATAAGTTTTTGTTGAGAACTACTATTTTAAAGAGAATTGTTGAAAGGTGAGACTGTCTTGGTCACCCTGCCCAAAATCCTAGAAAAGCAGGGCCCACATTGAGCAATCACCTTTAGTTATTTAAGAGGGCTAAAATTGCTTTACTAAACTTCCATATTTCGAGAAGTGGTTTCATGTTCATCATCTTTTCCTCAATAATTTTACATTTAAACACATTTGCACACACATGAATATGGAATTCTAAAAGAATGCTTTATTTCCCTCCCAATGTCTATATTTGAGTACTTGTTGTCTCCGACAGACTTGCACCACTGATGCAGAATGGAAATTATGAATCTATTTTTCTTTGTTAGAGATTTTATGGGAATACAGCTTGGCAGTTTTAATAACCCTTGTACTAATCTCCTCTGTTTATACCTGCGTTCTTTTTGAGGCTTTTCTGTATTTTTTTCCCTAACAAATATATTTTTATGCTAGAAACAAACTACTCTAACATGGTTGATTTTATTTTAGATTTGAGGTATATGTTTGTGGTGATGATGAGGTGGAGAAATTAGCCATTGGGTTGCTGGAACAACTCTCGCCACATTTACCTGGTGTAAACAACCTGCAGAGTATAGGATTTAATGCTAGCTTCAAACTTCAAGTCGCAGGACTCAGTGATACAACATGGTTCACAAAGTCAACTTTAAACAGGTTATCGGGATATTAGTACTATGCCCCACTTTTCACTTTTCCCCCAGTTAATGGACAAACATGGATGCCTACTATTGTTGCAATATTATATATATTTTTTTTTCTCATAGATTTCTGCAACTTGTTGCTTCCCCGGATTTAGTAAATTCCAGTAAGCTTATCGAAGGTGAAATTTCTCAGTTGGTGGAGGCCAGAAAATTTCATCTTTCTTTATATGCTCAGGTCATATCTCAAGCCCTTTCCTAAATAATGCTGGATTGCCTGATATTTCTTTCTAGTTAACATGAATTGTCTTCTGTCAGGAGCACAAGGATCATTTTGAAAGTGGGCGAACAGGTAATTAGTTGTTTAGACAAATATCGAACTTACAATTTTGTAATTTATGTAGTATTTTCAATTTTTGAGTTCTTATTGGTAGTTTACCAAGTACCAAAGAGAGGAAGTCACTCTAGTTTGGAAAGGGAATCCTGACAGAAATCTCCGAAGGAAAAAGAACCACACAGCTTTTACCAAAAGAGTACTAAAGAATTTCCAGAAATGAGTCTGTTCTCAATGTGCCTCAGCATTTTCTTCTTATCATCACTAGCAAAACCTGGAGTCATAAAGGCTTTTAGGGTGTGTTTGGGATTGCTGTTAGAGATTAAAAAACGCATTTAGAATTTTTTTGATTTAATTGATTGATTTTTATTATTTTTTATAAACTGTTTTTTCAAATCTGCTTCTGGGAAAAGTATCAATTTACCTGCTTCTGAGAAAAAACAACTTTAAAAATAATATAAATTTTTTTGTTGAAAAGCGCTTTTGTGAAACTCAATCTCAAACGAAGCCTTAATGTATGCTTAAAAAATAATGAGAGCAATAACGAAGAAAGCAATGTGCTTGGCAGAGTCATCAGATTGGTGGTTTTCAAGTGTTAGTTGTCCCTAGCCCCCCTCATCCCAGCCAACCCCCCAAAGGAAAAGAAATGAAGGAATAAGATAGGTTTTCTTGATCATCTAAATTGTAAAATGTATTTGCATGTGCTAAACTTCATTTTGAGTCCCATGAAATTAGTAAAATGCTTATCATGCATGAAGTAAAAGAATATCACCGAGCTGGAAGTGGTGGATATCAGTGCTGCAGCTATGATTATTTATTCTCCCTTTTCTTCTTCTTTCCTTTTTTTCTTAATTTCCATAAAAGCATGTTCTTTAGTTGTATGTCTATCTTGTGGAAATCAATCTATTGTGAAATTCTATCATGCAATGGTGTATGCATTCAATGTTGTTGAGACTTGCAAAATCCATGTTATGTCATTGCAGGTCTCCTTGTAAGTGAATTGATATTGAATTTGAGTTTCCAAGCACACTAGACCTCAATATGAGAGATTAAGGATATTAACTTTATATAGGTCTTCAAATCATTCATCTAAAGATGATATAGTACCAAGGAATGAGAATAAGTCAATGGTGAACGCTTCATCTTGCATGTGGAAGGATGATTAGAATAACATGTTCATAAACCTCCATAAATTTAATAGTTAATTCATGTTACACTTCTTAGTAAGTGGAAGCAAGAAAATAGTGGTTATTAATTCAAGATTCTATACTGAAATTCTAATGGCCCTTTTTTTATATTATTTAAGTATATAGAAACAGTTCATTAATGAGTGAAACAATTAAAATGTAAGGTTCATTTCTTAGTATTCTAATGTTGCCTGTTATATCTTTTTTGCTTTACTGAAGAACCTAAGGGGTTGGCTGAGTTCCTCTTTGGCCTTCAGTATAGGCACCTCATGAAGTCCTGGCCAGGATCATAACCTACCACTGGATGCTAATGAATAAAGAATTCCTCCTTACTTCTCATTGAGAAAGTTGTTCAGAAACTTATCAGTTTACCTTAGAATCCTTGTTGAGATTTAAATTTGCCTCTTTGTTGAACTCTAATTGGTGAAGAAGCTAAACTCACTTTGTTATGTCCCTGGTAATATTGAGTAACTTTTTCAGTCCTTGGTCTCAACCTATATCTGTTTGCTGCTCATTTCTTTTTAGTTTTATCAATTTTAATTTGCTTTTTCTGTGTTTATGTGTGACTTTTTTACCATCTATAAACTTTTACTCTTTGCATCACTCAAGAGTTTAAGCATATAAGTTGATGCCTGTGTTAATTGTACTTCAGCTATTAGCACCCTACAGGTGTTAGTGTAGGATCTTTCTGAGATATTTTGTATGCTGAAATTTTCAAAAAATATTTATGGTTGTATCTTCCCTTCTTTGGACAGATGGCTGCAACTCAATCGAGACAGCACCAACACTCAAAGTAATTGTTGCTTTCGCATACATTTCTTGACAAGTTCTTTAGTTTTCCTTTTCTTGTCAAGTTGTGCTGTTGATAATTTAAGAAAGTTCATTCTTATTTATTTTCCATGATTATGAATCATAATGGAACCTAACTTGTTTTTGTTGCAAACTTATGCATAGACTGAAGACAAAATTGTATCATCAGATACTTCAAAGTAAGTCCTTTTGATAGCTTTTTTTCCCTGCTGCTTTTTATCTTGGCTTTATCTCCACTAAACCATAGAAAATTATATTTATAGGGATGAATTATTGCGAGCTATGGAGTTGAGGCTCACAGCATTGAGAAGAGAGTTAGCTTCAGCTCTAAACCAGGCTGTTGGTGCCACCTGCTCCTCTAAAGATATGATCAATTTAATAGAATTTTGTGATCATTTTGGAGCAGCAGACTTAAAGTAAGTAGTCTATGAAAATATACTGTGTATCATCGGTATAAATTTCCAGCTGCTTCAGCCTTCAAAGAATTTGCCATTGCAACTGCACTATGTTCCTTCTCCTTATCTTCTTATATTTTTTTTGGAATCGTTCTTATCTTTTAATGACTACAGTAATTATAAACAATTGCCGGTAATAATTATAATTGCTTGATTTCTTGGCACTTTCTGTTGCAGGAATTCTTTAAGCAAATTCTTAGAACTGAGCCATGAAAGTGAGACATTTGTGCTTACAAATGATGACAAACACTCGTTTACTGGCATGTCAAAAAGTGGCAATGCAAATAAGACAAATGGAGAAACTCAAATATCAAGGTCCATGCATTCACAAACACCAGTAAAATATGGTGTTTCACCTGCAGTAGTTGCCCAAGTTGAGCGACAGAGCTCAACTGAAAGTGAGGAGTCTTCCAACTCAGGTGACGAAAATCAAGTATCTGCAGAAAGAAGTCGAGCACTTACAAGATCTGCACAACCAAGAAGGTCAGCATCACCGATGCGGAGGATTCAAATAGGGAGAACTGGATCACGCAGAGCTCCTGCATTAACCATTAAGAGCCTGGGTCATTATCCTGCTAGAGAGAGGAATCCATGTTATAGAGATGTAGCAGGAAACAGTAGTGAAGAGGAAGGATCTGAACAAATCAGTAAAAAACTTGAGAGTAATGTGCGCAGGATGACTGTTCAAGATGCAATCAATCTTTTTGAAAGCAAACAGAAGGATCAAAGTTCAGATGCTCAAAAAAGGAGCTCATCATCGAATCACTCTCTCTGTACAAACAAATCTGTGCTAAGAAGATGGAGTGCTGGTACAATTGAATGTTCTGTTCCCTGCCAACCAGAACTTGTTTCTGAAGACTCTGTCCCGCTCCCTTGCAATGATGTTACGGATGGAGAGAACCCAAATCTTTCAGTAGAAGAAAAATTGGACTCTAATTTTACATCTGGATGTCAAAATCCCTCTGAGACTAAAGTTGATGTAGAGTTGAGAAAATTGGAAAAAAGAACACATGATTCAGTAGACATGCAAATGGACACTAATGCAACACAAGGTCAGGAAAGTAATGGAATATCAACATCATCAGCAGACTGGAGTCAACAAAAGGAAGCGGAGTTGAACCAGATGCTGAAGAAAATGACGGAAAGTCGGCCTGTGAAAACCAGGAAGCCTCAAACTAGCAGAAACCAAAATATCGCTTCTGAGCATAGAGGTGGATTTTATGACCACTATAAGGAGAAGAGGGATGAGAAACTTCGAGGAGAGAATGCTGGAAAGAAAGCAGAAAAAGAAGCACGATTTAGAGCAATGCAGCAAACTCTTGATGATCGGAAGGCTGAAATGACCTCCAGGAGTGTGAAGGATGTAGGTAAGAAACATCCTTCATCCAAACCTCAAAAATCACTCAAGCATCCATCTCAACCTGCAAATCCCAGGAATGAGAGCCCAAAAGCTTCTGTTACAAGGAAGGTTTCATCTAAAGCATCAACATTGCCTGCTACTCGTAAATCATGGCCATCAACACCTTCAGCTAGAGTGCCAGGATCATCGCCATCTAAAACTCTGGCAGGGATCTCATCTGCTGGTACCACGCCAATACGTCGGAAACCTCATTCAACACCATCTGTTCCTCAATCAGGCACTAAAGTAGAAAGATCCCAGCCACGCCATAGAAATGTGAAGGAAAGCCAGGCTGATACTGACAGGAGCCTGAAGGGGGCAACAGAAAGGGTCCAGCAAACAGTGACAAAAAGTGGAAAAACAACAAAAACTAAAGTTGCAGCACCTGCTGGAGATTGTTCTGGTATGGTTCCATCAAAGCCTAGTTTCTATAACAAAATGACCAAGAAAAGCAGCGTGGTGCCTCTGGAATCAAAACCTTTTCTCCGCAAAGGATCTAGAGTTGCTCCTGGTGTTGGTCCCACTGGGAGCAAGACCAAACATTCTTCTCAGTTGGTGGAAGCTTCCATGAACTGTGAGAATATGATAGAAACTCTAAACAATGAGGTTGCTGTTAATGCTTCTATTCTTGTGAATCAGCATCAAGATCAGGATATTGTACCATCAGATCATGGTAATACTGCTATGGATGCAGAAACAATAGCCAATAGTCATCAGAAATGTGATGAGTCTGAAAACATCAATGAGCTCACTATTGATGTTGATGACAGCTTCAAAGATACAATAGAGCCTTCATCAAATATTCAGTCCCAAGAAGAATCAGTTATCTCCTCCATTGTATGGGAGGAAATAGAGGAACACCAGAACGTGCATGATTCATATGTTGATGGCACCTTTCAACTTGTTTCTCCAGTTCATGTTGTACCTCTTGGATTGTCAAGTCCACGTGTTCGTCATTCTTTGTCACAGATGCTGCAAGAAGACAGTAGTGAACCTGAAACGGTTGAGTGGGGAAATGCTGAACATCCTCCAGCCATGGTCTACCAAAAAGATGCCCCTAAAGGCTTAAAGAGGCTCTTGAAATTTGCCCGGAAGAGTAAAGGGGATGCAAATTTAGCAGGTTGGTCTAGCCCATCTGTTTTTTCTGAAGGAGAGGATGATGGCGAGGAATCTAAAGCTGTCAGTAAGAGAAACACTGATAATCTGCTGAGGAAGGCAGCACTACATTCAAAGAACTATGGGCAACAAAATACTTCTTTCTTTGAAGGCCATGAGAAAAATATAGATGATCATGAACTTCTCACTGGTATTTTCGCTTCTTGGCCTCTCTCATTACCTTCATACTTATTTTTGGTTTTATGAATGAAAGGCAGATAATTATAGGTCTAGAACAAAAATTAGTCGTAGTCATATTTTCATGCTTATCTTTTGCTTCTACTTCTTTTTTTTTTTTTTTGTGTGTGTGTGCACGCGCACGCTTGTTTAGTGAATGCAAATGGGTGCCAACTTCACTTCTCAGTTTGGTGCTTTTATCATGCTGAATAATTGATGCATTTTCTGGATGCAGCTCAATCAAACTTGTGTAAAATTGAAGTCCAGAGTTCTCAGAAGTTGCATAAGGGCCATGTTTCAACTGCAGCTTCTACAACTAAAGGTGTCAATTCTTTTGCAAGCTTGGAACCTGTGTTTTAATTGTTTGGTATCCGTATTCTTTCTGTTCTGTTCGTTCTAGTAATTTTAGTTTTTTTTTTTTTTTTTTTTTTTTCTGGCCCACCTCAGGTGGTGAGTTCATTATATAGACTAACATCCTCTATTATACTGTGTTTCAGCAACAAGGTCATTCTTTTCTCTTTCAGCATTTAGGGGCAGCAAACCAAATGATACGAAGTTCCATTGACTCGGATGATTCTAAAACAATAACTCATTTCTCCTTGAAGCTACATGCAGGCTAGATTTGGTTTGAGGAAAAAAAAGAAAAGTTCCTTGCTTTTCCTTCACCATCATCTTATTCTGCATTTATAGCCATTTCAGGGGCCAGGAGTTGCATATGCGAATGCGAATGCAAATGTGGTGTCAGGGTCTGCATCCTGCTGAACGCATTGTTGAAGATGTTAAACATTGATGAATCTAAAAGAAGTCCAATCAAATGACCTTTAGGCACCTGTAGTGCAGGAGTTCAGTTATCTCATAGAATTTTAGATCTTTGAGCTTACCTCAGTCCTACATCGTGCGTGCAGCTTATTGTTGTGTAGTTAAATACTTTATTTATTGTCACGCTCACGCAATCAATAGTTGGAACTTGGAATTCATCATTGACTTTTTCATGGGGTTGTTTATGTAATATTAATAATCTAAGTTCTCCAGCTCAGTTTCTACAGAAGTTTTTGGCCAATGTGTTGCTTGTTCATTGTTCACTTCAAATTCCTCTTCCAAAGGAACAACAATTTGCATTGCCCAACTTGAAATTTTCAAAAGTTTATTTATTTGTTTGTTTATTTTTATCAATCGAGTTCTTAAACAGTTAAAACTTTCCAAAATAATCAATGTTACCAAAATATTGGAGGAGATTTTGGAGATCTTAGAGGAGGCTTAGCAGTGCCTAATTTAAGAAATTAGGCTGAAATTAAAAAGGATTTGTCAAAATCATAAATTTGTAAATTATGTTTAGTTTTTTTTTTTTTTTCATTAAACAGTAGAAAACACAATTCTCAATGAGAAATTATATACTATCATATAATTTCTCGTACTAAAGATAAAAACATTCTAAGTGATGACACTGTCACTGTAAACCAGGCCATTATTTTTTAAGATTTTCCATTTCAGTGTTTTCATTTTCTTCTTTGCAGTTTACTATTTCACTTTCTTGCTCTTTCTTTCTATTTGAATCCTAAATCCCAAATTTTTTTTTATAATAATTTTCTTTAATTGATTAAATTTGTATTGAAAGAGAATTTTTTTATTACCTTTAATATAAAAAAAATAAAAATTAGTAGTTAATACGAATTAAAAGTTTTGTTTAAAATGTAATTGGATTATTTAGAGTATTAGGTTTAAAATGTAATTGGATAATTTAGAGTATTAGCCCAAAAGTGAGTGAGTTATTCTATGAAATTAAAAAAAAAAATTGAGTTAGTTATAATGTCATATTATCCCATTATATCATCCACATAGCATGTGTTAGTGATTCCCAGCCAGAGAGAGAAGACAGGGAAAGATGGAGGTTGCTGCCGTGGCCATGCAGATGAAAGGTGGTGGTGGTGCAAGCAAGACCATGGAAATAAGATGGGCAAGCAGAAGGGATAATGGGAAGTTGAAATCGACAAAAATTCCCATTTGCATTTCCACAAACCCAACTCACATAAACCCCCAGAAGCTGAGGGAGCTCTACAGCGCCTGCAATTACTCTTGTCATCGATTCCCACAGGTGGACCATAACGGAGTGGTAGTTGAAGCAGTTGATTTGAAGAAGCTTTGCGTTGCTCTCTCCCACAGCTCTGTTCTCGTCTCTGTCTTCTGCAATTCACCGGATGTAGTTGTTCAGAATAATGAGCTTCAACTGAAACAAGAAGAAGACGAGCCTCCTCTGATGGGTTTCCGAGATTTATTGCAGAGATTGCCGCCTCTGCCTGTGGTCTTTCCTTCCAACTCCCAACTAGTGGGCTTTGGCCGCGCAGTTTCTGATTTCGGTTTGACTGCCTCCATCTATGACGTTATGGTAATTGACTCGATCTGTTCCATTTACTATATATTTTCCTCGAATTTTAATTTTTTAATTTGACTAGTTAACCATGGCCCGGATGTCATTGATGTTATGAATGTGTTATAGTTTTGCCTGAGTTCAATCCTTTTTATTTCTTTCTTAAAGCTTCAGGCATCCTTCAATCACAGCTGGATTTGTATTTTAAAGCTGTGTGCAATCTCCATCTCCATTTGATATTTTGCCCAAATATTCCTTTCACTTTGTTTGACAATGGAGTAATGCATAAATCATACTACTTTTGTGGAAATATATGTGCTCTGTCCCTCAGAAATCAGAATTTGCATTGTGTGTCTCAACTCTGAAAATAATCATGTACATTCAGCCAGACAGTTAACTTCTACTTGTATTTATATTTATATAATTGTGTTTCAGTGTCTTCCAGGTTATACCTTCATTGCGGGGAATGGGAATCGGGAAGATGATAGTTAAAAGAATTGTAAGGTTAGTCATCATTTATCTTTTGATCCTAAAATGTGTGCGAAAATTGTGATTTCCTTAAAACTATCCTTTTTTTGTTTCTTCATATTGGGTATCACATTTCTCATGTTGAATTTGATGATACCATGGTAGTCTAATGCATCCAGTTATTCTGGTATGTTTCATAAAGTTATGTACTCGTACCTTTTCAGCCAAACATCACTCCCTTCAGTTTAATAAATCAAGAAAAGGAAAACCTCACCCCTTCACCAAAAACGAGGGCCCTTTCCAAAATATCAACAACAATAATTGTAATAATAAAAAAGAACCATATCTGGAGTCTGACATTTACCTTTTTTTTTTCCTTCCAGAATGCTTACAAATAGAGACATTTATGATATTGCAGCCCTCTGCTCTGCCAATGAGAGGTAATTGTACAGAATCCCCTAATGCACTGCCTATAGAAGCTAATGAATTTTATTAAGGTTGCTTATCCATGATTCACATGAATTAAGTCTTATGCATCACAAAAATATATTGGTAAGATTAAGAAGTTCCCTCCTTTTCCTCTTTTATTTGCTTGCTAAAGGCAACTAGAAAATGTATACGGGTTGCAAATGTATTTTCTTGATATTCATGCTCATGCATGAAAAGCTTAGATGGTAATTGATTTACCTTAACTCCTGTTAGGTTGTTCTTCAAAGCATGTGGTTTTGGAGATGACATATTGGGTTCCACTACAATGATGTATACAAGGACTGTTTCAACTTATCCGGAAGGTGACCATATGGTTAAATATGCAGGTCGAAAGCTCTTGCTCGCCCCACCAGTCAGAAATCATTTATGAGTGGTGAGAAAAAAAAGAGAGAGAGAGAATAGCCAACAGAGGGGTTGGACTTCTGATTTCAATGAAAATGTGGCAACTTTTAGCACCTTGTAATGAAATCAATATAGTTTCTTCAATTATATGTTTGGTTGTACTGCATAACTCTGTTAAAGCGTTTTATCCTTTTGTTTATTTTAATTATTTATTTGATGGGGCAGCAGTATTTACTGACCATGAGCTTATTCATCATGTGGGATCCGCTCACTAGTGATGG
>CATKHJ011034761.1:0-22491 GCA_949750685.1 Vernicia montana
ATAATAAATAATTTTATAATTTGATGATATTAAATATAATTATTATATAATTATATAAATATTATTTACTTTTATTAATTTGAATTTTTTTATTTTTTATTTTTAAATAATAAAATTAAAATTATATTTATTATATATATATTAATTATTTTTTATAAATTTAACAGAAAAAAATATAAAAATTGGACAGGACTAAATAGTCTGACAAAATCAAAATTAAGAGATTAATTAATTAATTTTTTAAAAATAAAAACGAATTAATTAATTAGATCAAATTTTAAGAACTAAATAATAATTTGACTAAAAGTAATTGACGTCCTTCCAATTTGAATGTAAATATAACCTAGTGGTGATGGGCTGGGTAAGCAATCAACACCTTTGGAGGCCCATTGTCTATTTCAACAGCTGACCATCTCCCTGAACTTCTAATTGTAATAAACCCTAGTTGTTTTTGTACTGGTCACAGAGAGCTCAAAAACCTTCGACTCCTAGTTTCAGATCAAAATCAGCAAAAGAAAATGAGACCAATTCTGATGAAAGGGCATGAAAGGCCCTTAACATTTTTAAAGTACAATAGAGAAGGCGATCTCTTGTTCTCCTGTGCTAAGGACCACACTCCCACCGTTTGGTTCGCCGACAACGGCGAGCGTTTGGGCACTTACCGAGGTCACAACGGCGCCGTTTGGTGCTGCGATGTATCAAGCAAGTCCCCTTATATCTCTCTGTATTTAGCATTTTTTTTTTATTTTTTCAATTAGATTGAGGAGTTTGCATCAATACTGTGTTAAAATTGATTATTGATTGAAAATAATTAGGAGATTCGATGCGCCTTATTACTGGTAGTGCTGACCAGACAGCGAAGCTATGGGATGTGCAAACTGGGACTCAATTGTATTCTTTCAATTTTGGTTCGCCTGCTAGAGCTGTGGATTTTTCTGTTGGTGATAAACTTGCTGTTATCACCACTGACCCTTTCATGGAATTGCCTTCTGCCATTCATGTAAAACGCATTGCAAGAGATCCTAGTGACCGTATGTGTTATAATATATAGATGCTAAATTGTGACTAGTATCATGTTATTTGTTGTTTATAGTGCTATGCCCATCTAAATTTGTTAATTTTCCATATATTTTAGAGACGGGCGAATCTGATCTGATTCTGAAGGGCCCTCAGGGAAGAATTAACAGAGCTGTATGGGGACCCCTGAACAATACTATTATAAGTGCTGGGGAGGATGCTGTAATTCGCATTTGGGATTCTGAGGTAACGGCTATTTATTTGTGTAGTTACTTTAGCAGTGATGTAAGACAGATAGGAGTAGGATACTCCCAAATTTATCAGAAAATGTCTTTTTAATTTATTGTTTGGTGGATTCTTGAAAATGTTTAAATGCTTTAGAAGGGGTAGAACTGATACATTGACAATGTAATGAGTTTTTTCATGTGTTTTAACTATTTTGATGAATATATTGCAATATTTCTGAACTTTCGTGGGATGAAAGTTTAATCTGATTTTTTTTTTGGTTTAAAAAGAATAATGATTGACTAATCTATAATAAGATTCTGCTCATGCCCATTAAACCTGAGAATTACCAAAATACCACCTGTAAAATGAAAGAAAACTCATTGAATATAATATAATAAGTTTAAAAGAATGTCTTGAATCTAATCCAATAAGACCATGAAGGGTTCAAACTAGCCCTATGTCATCTTAGAGCATAATTTTAAATAGAATGATCTTTGGGCTGCTGGCACTTTGAGGAACAAAACAAGTAGTTTTTTCAAAATAGGCAAGTGTTATATGATGATTGAGTGGAGAGTTGCAGTGATTTTGTTGTGTAATTGCACATTCGCATACGCTTGTCTATGCCTTGGCATTCCCTGGCGAGACACTTCAGTTTTGAAATTGTCATTTTTGTTTAAGTCCTGTGTTCTAGATTTTCATCTTCATTTATAGTTCTGTATCTTCATCTGTTTTTTTAAGTTTAAAGTTGTAATCTATTATCAAACTTGCAGACCGGAAAGCTTCTGAAGGAGTCAGATAAGGAAGTTGGGCATAAGAAGACAATTTCATCGCTCACAAAATCTTCTGATGGTTCACACTTTGTTACTGGTTCTCTAGATAAATCTGCAAAGGTAGGATGCCCAATAACATCTTTTCTAATGTATCTAATTTCTTCTTGTCCTTCCTAACTTTTCTGTTTACAAATTGGACATTACTTGTCTGCCCTTCTTGTATTAATTGGTTTTCTGCAACTTTTAGCTTTGGGATATCAGAACGTTGACTCTTATCAAGACGTATGTGACAGAGCGTCCAGTCAATGCTGTTACAATGTCACCAATTCTAGATCATGTAAGTATAGATGAATCATTGACTAGTTTACTGATGCTATGGTAAATTTTCAGCTTTCTTTTCATCCTTTTATCTGTCAGCATAGCAGAGTATGACTAATGCTGATCCTGAAAGTGTTGAGAACTTTCTATTCAAAGGACCATCCTGTTATTCTTTTTCCCTCTTTCTTTCTGTTTTATCTTGTTTTCTGCTATTGAAGGTATGTCTAATTAGTCATTAGTGACTTTGATTTTATCTCTAGTTAAAGATTGTCATTACGGATTGTAATTTGAATTCTTTTGAGTAAAAGATGTTTGAAGAACAAAGTGTGTATTCAATAAGATGACCTTTCTCTGGCTATCAAAAATTGGAGATTGAATTTGTCTTGCTAGCTTTAAGTGGCTTGGTTCAAAATCTGCTTTTCAAGTGAATCAGCCTCTCCATAACTTGATGCAAGAATGGTTGATGGGTCTTTGACAAGTCGGGGCCCCTCCAAGTTTCTATTGGTGGCATCATATGTATGTGGTCAATGTCTTTGTAGATGTACTTTTCCTGGGAAATTGACTGAATATGAAAAGAGAGAATGCTTCTGAGAAGGGAGATTTTGATTAATTTGAGTTTCTATTGATGCATAGCATGATTAGGCATTTAGGCTGGTGGAGAAGAACCATTGTATAGTGTGGACCTGATGCTAGGAGGTTGCCAGGTTCTAGGCTGAAGGACGTTAATTAGTGTGGAGGTGATCCAGTCATGGTTCACTGGTTAATGGCCAATTTTAATGATTAAAATTGGTGCATGACAAATGAATGTCGATGATTGTATAAGCTGATGAAAGGTCTCATGCATTGTTTGTTCCATTCCTTTTTCTCTTTTTCTTCACATAATTTTACTTGGACATAATTCCCTTTTTCCTTGCAGGTTGTGCTTGGAGGTGGTCAGGATGCTTCAGCTGTCACTACCACTGATCACCGTGCTGGGAAGTTTGAAGCCAAATTCTATGATAAGGTTATCCTTCTATGCTGGTGATGTTTCTTTATGCTGTGTAGGTCTATGATTGTGCAATCTTTTGAATGCATATTCTTTGTTCAATGTTTAGATTCTTCAAGAAGAAATTGGAGGTGTGAAAGGTCATTTTGGACCTATAAATGCTTTGGCTTTCAATCCTGATGGGAAAAGGTATAATTTTCTGTTATCTTTGTATTTTACTCTCCATAAAATTTGTGTGGTCAATTGCATAATTAGATAGAATCATCTTTGAAATTTCACCTTTTTCTCTGTTTTTTAATGCACGTAATTTATGCCTGATATATGGTTTTGTACTATATGATTAAATTTTTCTACCACACTGTTGTTGTAATTACGTTTGCCCCCAGTTAAGTTGTGGCTGCGAGGGTGTATGTAAAACATGAATTAACGATGACTATATATGTAGAAATGTAACCTCAACATACAACAATGGAATAAGCTAATTCTGTTTCTGGTTGCTGAGGTAGTTCAAGATTTTCTTTGGTCTGGTTGACTTGTGCCAGTCTATTTGCAGTGTGGTCGTGGATGTTAATGCAGAGTGGTGGCTGTTGAAGTATTATGTAATAGTGAATTTAATATGGAACCGAGAGGGAACCTGGGGAGTGGGGAAGAGGGGGAGTCTGTAGTTGTAGGTCAATTTACACATTAGACATCACCTTTAGCCTGCTAGTTCAAGCTGTTGGGCCATGCATTTTGTATATCCTACTCACTTGGTCACCAGGTGATTTGGGTGAATAAATTTAGACAAGTTCCAACAAATATCTCGTGTGATTACCACAACTGCAACCTTTAATTTGTCCGAGTGTCCATTAACAGCTGATGTGTGTGTTGTAACGGCCAATAATTGCCCAAATGATGGAAGCCATATGCATGCTTTTCAATGTCACTCAGACTCGTACCCATGCAATTCAGAGCTTATAGCATACCAAATTCAATGTAAACTCCATACTTTGCCCACACTTTTGATACCCCATCCAACTTGAAAGTTCCAGCTTCCAAGCTATAGTATTAATAGGAACTTTTATCCAAGACTGCTAGGGTTATGCGTCTTCTCATTTATTTTGTGCATGTATATCTTGGTAAATTTTTGAAATTCAGAACAAGAAAAGAAAAAAATAATGAAAATTTGTTGACACTTAAATGTTAAGATCCCTGTCTTGCTGTTGAATTGATATTTTTGTAATTCAATCTTTGTTTGTGGAGCTTTTTAATACATTTGTTAATTTGAAACATGTCACAGAATCATTGAATCACATTATTTGCATGTGCACAAGCTATATGAAATCCATAGAAATTATTAGGCTATTTACAAGTTTTGCAATAAACCTTCCATCAACCAAAGTTCAAGCATACAGCAATGGTTCTTACATGTTAATGTGGAACCATGTGTTGCCTAAATGATTTCAAAGCTTTGAATTAAATGTTTTACTACTTACATATACTTTCTGGTTTTGTAGCTTCTCAAGTGGAGGGGAAGATGGGTACGTTAGGTTACATCACTTTGATCCAGATTACTTCAATGTTAAAATTTAGATTTGGCGCACATATTTGTATCGGGTCTCACTTTTAAGTATCAGAAAGAGGAAAGGAGTTAACCTTGGAGAGGGATGGAAAGGAATTTTGGTATTTGTATGTTTGAGCATAGTGTAACAAAATACTTCATGTATGCACCGGTTTTCTTTAGGCATCAGTAATAGACAAGACCATTTGTTTTTTCTTTCAATGCATTATTTGTTTGTGCTATTGTTTCCTATTGTCTGTTATCTGACAGGCGTTGTTTGCCTATTTTTGCCGCCTTCATGTGTCTTATGCCTGTTTTTGCTTTCCAATCTCTTTTCTGGAAAGTAATTACTAGAAATTTGACTTCAACCTTGTAAAACATTGATATGAAAACTGGATTTATTTACCGGTTAGCAGTTAGCACTAGTAATGGCCAATGCTTGGCAAAAAAGTTTGCACTTTCTCCTTTGAAAAATTATTTTAATTTGTTGCAAATATCTATGGACTCCATTCGGATTGGGGATTTATAAAATCCAAGAAATTTAATTAAATTTATGGAATTAAAAATTAATTTTTTATTTCATGGATTTATGTAATTTTACTTGTTTGGTAAGGTCCACGTATGAGTCCTAATCTATAGAATTGGAGGGTATTTCAAAATAATTCATACAATGCGTCGTTGATTAAAATGAGGGGTTTCATAAAACTCACTTTCTATGTGAGATTTTAATAGGGATGGCAACGAGCGCGATGGTATCATTTTTCATTCCATTCCCATCTTAGTGAGGAATTTTTATTTTTGTTCTTGCCTTATATACGAAAACTATTTAGTCTTCATCAGAGTTTTAAATAATGGTTTTACGTATCGTATTAGTATCGAAATCGATATAACAGAAACGGCCTGAATCGATCATCGCTACCATGAATTTTCAAAAATGATTAGCAAACTAATCAAAATTAACAAGACATAGACTGTAACGTTCAAAATATAATATATTAAATTAATAAACACTTAAATAAACATATTCTATACTATAAAAGCTCAAATTACATAACATATTTATAAATAATATATAATAACAATAATTAAGTTACATAAATTCCTAATATAATAATGTCTTGACTTAAAAATATCAATATTATTTTATTAATTCATGAGAAAAAAAATCAGGCTATTCAAGATGAATAATGTGATAAAAAAAAACTCTCTATTCTAAGCAAAATAAGGCAATATGAAAAAAAAATATATATATATATATATATAGACCACAAAATATACATTCAAAAAAAATTCTTATATAAATAATATAAAGAACAATATACCAATAATTTACACTAATAAAATATAAAAAAAATATATGAAAAATATAAAATAATAGTCTTTTTGAATAATATATTCATAATTTACATTAAAAAAATAATAATATAATTGTTTTATATTGATACGTCACGCTCGTAACGCTAAATAACGACCATATCAGTGTGTATCGAATGATTCAGTATTGATTCAGGATTAATTCCCATTAACATATATGTAACGCCTAAATAACGTATCGGATCCTTTAAAAACCTAGATGAATATACGTCACGTATCAGCCGTTATTTAAAATCTTATGTCCATCCTCGCGGATAGGGCTGCACAAAAATTAACCAAACCGAATTGATCCAATTCAATCTAAACTAAAAACCATGGTTTAGATTGTTTCATGGTTGATTACGGTTTTAAAATTTTTATAAACCGAATTTTTGGTTTGGTTTTGGTTTAAAAAAATAAAAATCCAGTTAAACTGAACCGAACTAATAATATAATAAAACTATGTATTTTTTAGATATGTACTTTACTAATATACAAATTATTTTTTAAATTTTTTAGAAGTTAAAGATATCTACTGAATTTTTATATTTTAGAGAATTTTTATTTTGTTATTTTGATCTTTACTAACTTATTAGGGAATATTTAATTCTAATTTATTATTATTATGCTATATAATTTCAAGTACACAACTTGAAATTTGCATTTTATTTTTTATAATATTGATAAGGTTGATTGTTATTTAGCAATATGATTTGATTTTAACGTTTGTCAAATTTTTATGATCTTTTCAATTTTTTATTTTATTTATTTTTTTACTTTTATCAAACCGACCAAACTGATTATCCAAACTGAATACAAATAGTTTTGGTTTGGATATTTTTTAGTATTATTTGGTTTGATTAAAAGTTAAAATATTTAAAAATCGACTTTATTGATTTGGTTAGAAACATCTAATCTAAATCGATCAAACCGAATCATAAACACCCCTACTCGCGGAGATCCTCATTTTTCACTTGAAATTTTTGTTTTGTTTTATCTCCATTCAATTTTATATACTTTTAGATAATAGAATTTAATGTATAAAAGTTTAAAATTTAGATTTTAATTAGGTTTAAATTGATTCCAATATCTTTAAATTAAAACTTATATATATATATATATATATATATATATATATATATATATATATATATATATATTATTACTTATATATTTTTTTATATTTATAAAATTCATAAATAATAGCTAAAAAATAAGAATAAATTTATGTAAAAAAATATTAATAGATTTAGACATACAAAACATGAAAAAATAAATCAATCTAATCTAAAATTCTTTAAAGTTGTCATAATATGAGAGAATTATAAAGAGTGAATGATAAAATTAAAAACCCTAATACACGTGTTTATATATATATATATATATATATATATATATATATATATATATAAAGGTAATTAAGTAATATATTTTTTATATTATAGATAATTATGTAAATATAATATCAGGTCCCCACGAGTACGGGAACAAGAATACTCGTGGGGTGAGGAATACACTCCTCATCCCCATTCCTGCCCCGTCCCCGCTAACAGGGAAAAAATATCCTCAATTCTCGCCTCTATGGTGATAAAAATTGGAGAATCTCTGCCCCATTTAGGATAAATCTCTGCGATAAATGAAAATTTTCCGCCCCATTATCATCCCTAGATTTTAAAACTCTCAAAATGGAGAATGTTCAATTTGGAGTTTGAATTTTTAAAAAAAGTTTAATTGGGGATCTAAATAAATTTTCCATTTAATTAGGAACTTCAACTTATAATTTAGTTCAATTTGAGCCTAACAATCAAATTAACCTTAACAAGCGTTAATTGATTTAGTAAAATGAATTGTAAGGCCCATCTCATACTTTTAAATAATAAAAAAATATTAAAATTTAAAATTAATAAAAAAATTTAAAAATAAAATATGAAATTCAAGAGTTTCATCGGTATACCCAAATTTGGGTTTCTCTAACAACAATAACAAATAAAATTGAAAATAAAAAATTGATTGACAGATCAGTTGATCTAGATCAATATGATTATATTAATAATTTTAAATACTTTTTAGAATGGTATTGATAATTTTCTTTTATTTTATGGACTATTGTATCCTTATAAAACTTTTTATTCTCTCTTTTCAATTAATATTTAAATTTCATTCTCTCTCTTCAATTAAAGTTAATTTTTCATTATATCTCTCTAATTAACATTCAAATTTTATTGATGCAATTGTTTTGGATAATTTTTCTCCCTCTTTTCTCTAAACTAAAAATGAAATTAAAATGAAAATGAAATTTAAAAAAAAAAAAAAAAAAAAAAAAATCTGCAGTGCTATTTAATATGCAATATGACGTTTTTCAATTCAATTTGTGCTCATCTTCTCTTATTCCACCTTCCTGCTTTCTTGTTTTATCTAGTATTAGTTATAGACAATATAAGATTATTTAATCATACTAAAAAAATTGTATTTAAACATTACTTATATTTTCAAAAAATATAAATAATTTATTAATTTAATTTTCATAAAATAATATCACTTGATTTACGAGTTTATAAATTTAAATTTTGTCCAGATTTTTAACATATTATTTAACTATTCATAAACAAACTTTGTATTAAGATTTTCATATAAAAGTGATTGTATCTTGAATATTGATAGTTCAAACTATAAATAATTGAAACTTAAGTGTTTTTAATATTTTAATTATAACTTTAAATTATCAATTATTGTATTTTAAAATTAATATTCAAATCACCAATTTTACTGAATGTTTTTAATTTTAAATACATATAAATTCGTTAGGGTTCGAATATCATCAATGTTAAATTCCTCCCAATACTAAAAAAAAATTATCAAAAAAAAAAAACAAAACAAAACAAAGATAAATGAAAAGTTAGTTAGAAATTGAGTTAAAATATTTGAGTATTTAAATCTTAAAATATAAGTTTTGAACTTAATTAAAATAGAAATTATAATATCTAAAAAAACCTTAATTGAAATGAAGGGTTTTTTTTATAATTATCTTTGATTAGTGATGTGCTCAGAAAGTGTTCCGATTTCTAGCACACGTGTAGGTGATATTTCATTCCTGCAAAACAACAAGTTAGAGGGTTCAGGTAATGTGCCTAGGGGCCACTCCGATGCTTAAGTCAGAAAAGATAGAGATTAATGAGCTTTTAATTACTGAGAAGTGTTTAGAATTGCGTTACCTGTTTAATAGAGAGAAAGACACTATTTATAGAGGTATGTCCATGGTGCCGAATCCTTATTGGAGTCGGATTATTCTCTTTCAGTATGGTACTCGAAGATTGACACTAATTTTAGAGTAGGATGTGGACTATGTAGGCGAGCTAGGGCGACCAGTTTATATTTATGTGTAACACATGTCCTCTCCCACCAATTTCCGAGTTAAAGGCTTGGATACGTTCCGTTTTGGGGTGATCTTTATCATAGGGCGATTAAGATATTGGCGATCTTTGACGGTTTGGTTCCCTATGTAAACATTTATGGCACTGTCGTTTCCGTCACTTCGTAATGATTTTATTTCTTGAAAAGAGAGTTGTATAGTCGCTTTTTATGTCACGTGTTGTATTGGAATTTCTAAACCCTTCGGTTTCTACATAGTGTCCTATAAATAGGATTTTATGCTTTCACTTTGATTTTTTACCTTTGCCACCGTTTAACATCTTCTTCTTTCTCATTTTTCTGCATTTCTAAAGAACTTCTTTTTCATATTTCTTTCTTTTATTTTCTAGAGATTTCTCAAGTCTTCTGGTGATCCATTCAGCTTTGCCAGTTCTTATTTTATTGCTTCTTCAGTAAGTATTCTATTCCTTTCGCCTTTATCTATTCTCTCTTCCTTGTTTTTTCAAAATGAGCAATCTTGAGGACAGCCAAAATGATCACCTTTCTGGTGATCGTCATGACAGTTAGGATAATGTTTTCGAACAATCTCCTTCTCCTTTAATTGATACGATATATATACTTCCACCTCCCCAACCTGTGAGAGTGCCTGAATCCATTGATACTAACCAATCTACAGATCGTTCTATCACTGTTTCTTTCGATCCCTCAAAACTATTAACTTCCGAACCCAAAAAAGGGGTTAACATTCCCTGTGATTTAACTATAGATCGTCTCTCAGAGATTAGGGCATTATATGATTTTCTTGATATCTTTAAATTTTGTTTGCCCGAACCGGGGACATTTGTAAATCAAAAACTGGGCGATCTAGATAGGATGGTCTATCTAGAGGACCTAGAGTCTGGAGTTCGATTCCCATTACTTTGTCTATATTCTGACATCCTTCGGGAATATAAAATCATGATAT
Organism: Vernicia montana; assembly: GCA_949750685.1. Classification (NCBI taxonomy): domain Eukaryota; kingdom Viridiplantae; phylum Streptophyta; class Magnoliopsida; order Malpighiales; family Euphorbiaceae; genus Vernicia; species Vernicia montana. The sequence goes on from CATKHJ011034761.1 coordinate 10,545, forward strand.
GCTAACTTCATCCCAATTCTTGAAAAATACTAGTCGGACTTAGGATTCTAGGGAAGGTTCATGGTTTTGACATTACCTGTAGGAAGGTGCGGGAGCTGTATCGCCTTGTGGCGAGAAAAGGTTTTGACCATTTCAACCTTCAAAGTGATAGGAAAATTTTTACCCTGCCTTTCTCTCTCAAAAACTGGAAACATAAATTTTTTATCATTTCCCACGAGAGAGGATGGGGTGATCTTCCCAAAACCTGGGTAGCTAGTCCAATGATATTTCCTCCTGGTGGTCTCCGATCTCTATCTTCTGAGGAGGAGAAGCACATAGAGGTTTTTTCAAAATTAAGTCATATTTCTTGTACCGATCTAATTTATGATCATTTCTTTAGGGATTCCATTGGCCCGAAGAAGAAATCCTGATCTAAAGCTTCTGCCCATCCATCTGCTAGTATTTATCTGTCGACCGACTTCTCTGTTGTGTCTTCTTTCTTTTTTCTTTTTCTTTTTTTTTTTTTATGTTCAGACATTTTTGTATTTATCTTGTTTCTCTTTTTCTTTTTCAGAGATGAAGTCTTTGGCTAAGAGGATGAGAGAAAAGAAGCTTGCCAAATCTGCTTTGGTAGACAAATCTTCATCGGTGGAGAAGTCTAAGTCTACTCTTCCTCCTCCACCTCCCCTTGCGACGACTATCCCTGTCGTTGATCCTCTAGTTTCTTCTACTTCTACTGGCGTTTTGAAGAGGGATCTTCCTGAAGGTCCTGTCGGGCGATCTATGAAGCGACTTCGCCCGGCTATGGAGGAGATCAGTCTTGACGAACTGACAATGTTCGCTAAGTCTGTCTAAGATAAATATGGGGAAGAAGCTTCTGTCCGCGACTCTTCTGTAGCCATCGATGTTATGCGGGCGATCCATCTTTCAGCAAATGGTGAGCATATGGCTAAGTTTACAAATGCTCAGCTGGCTGGATCGACCTATGGTTACCTATTTGAGGTATGTAGTTGTTTGTTTATGCATCGGTTTTTCTGCTTTTAACGACTGATTATTCATTATGACTCTTTTTTTTTTGTAGTTTGCGAACGTCATTTTTGAGCATCGCCAACGAATGCGGTCTCAAAAGAATGAACTAAGGTTGGAGTGGGCTTGCCTAGGTAGAAACTGGAGATTGAGCATGCTTCAAAGGTTGCCCAACTCCAGGCTTCTCTTGATGTGGAGCAGAGTAAGTACAAAGATATGGAGACTAAAAATAAAGATATGGAGGCCGAACTCCTGGGGCGAATCTCTACACTGCACTTTGAACTGGATGTGAGTCAGTAGGAGGTTTGTCAACTGAATGAGGAGGCGAAGAAGGAAAAGCTTGCGAAGGAAAAATATGAAAAGGCGATGGCCAACAAATTCCTTTCTTAACAGGAAAATATTTTGGCTGCTATCCGAAGTAGATGTCATGAGCAAGACTTTGACTTCGTGGAGGAGATCTATCCAAACGAGGATGAGGGCATTATGATTCCACCTCCTTCTTCAGCAGATGATCATGTTGGCGATCAATTTCCTTTAACTGTTTCAGATTACAATATTGAAAATATAGAAGAAAATGTATAACATACAATTATTTATTTTTAATGAGAACTTCTTTATCTTTCTTTTATTTGGTGAGTCTTTCCTTTATTTTTGGTATCTGCTTTATTTATTATTTTCATAGGGGGTCTTTGGGCGAATGTGTAGTTTTCCTATCCCCTGGCAAAATTTTCATATAGGAAATCTTGGGTGAACTCATTGTTTTCCTATCCCATGGCGATTCTTTAAGGAATCTTGGGCAAACTCCTAGTTCGCCTATCCCGTGGCGATTTTTCCAAATAGGGAATCTTGGACGAACTCTTAGTTAGCCTATCCCGTGGTGATTTTTCCAAATAGGGAATCTTGGTCGAACTTTTAGTTGGCCTATCCCATGGCGATTTTTATGAATAGGGAATCTTGGATGAATTCTTAGTTCACCTATCCCGTGGCGATTTCTAAGGAGTCTTGGGCGAACTCTTAGTTGGCCTATCCCGTCATGCGATTTCTCCGAATAGGCAATCTTGGGCGAACTCTTAGTTGGCCTATCCCATGGCGATTTTTACGAATAGGAAATCTTAAGTGAACTCTTAATTGGCCTATCTCGTGGCGATTTCTAAGGAGTTTTGGGCGAACTCTTTAGTTGGCCTATACCGTGGCGATTTCTAGAGAGTCTTAGGTGAACTCTTAGTTGGCCTATCCCATTACGATTTTTCCAAATAGGGAATCTTGGGCAGTTTGCCTATCCCATGGCCATTTTTATGAATAGGGAATCTTGGGTGAACTCTTAGTTCATCTATCCCATGGTGATTTCTAGGGAGTCTTAAGCGAACTCTTAGTTGGCCTATCCCACTGCGATTTTTTTTCTTAACAATATTATAACGTGGAGAATGTTTTGTGATTCTGAAAAAGCTACTTGAATAATTTCTTTATTGATCTCTTGGTAGTTGAAATCTGTTCAAATTATAAACACAAAAGGTAATAGGAGAAAGGGAAGAAAAAGTAAGTAGAGAAGGCTTTTACTGATAGTAGGCTTTTAAATTGTCAGAGTTCTATGTTCGTAGTAGAATCTTCCCCTGGCGATCTTTTAATTTATAGGCTCCTAATCCCACTACACTAGCGATCTCATATGGTCCTTCTTAGTTAGGCTGCAGTTTTCCAACTCCCGCATTGCCTTTGGTGACTTCTATTTTTCTTAGGACTAGTTCTCCTTCCTGAAAAGTCATTTCTTTAACTCTGCGGTTGTGGTACCGAATCATCCTTTGTCTATAGGTCGCCACTTTCTCATAAGTTGTATGCCTCTTTTCTTCCAATAAATCTAAATTAACTCTGATTCCCATTTCTTGATCAATCTCCCTAACCCTCTCTGTTCGGTAACTTGGCATCCCGATCTCCACAGGTACCACAGCTTTCGATCCAAATGTTAGCGAGAAAGGCGTTTCTCCTGTCAGTTCTTTGGGCGTAGTTCGGTAGCTCCAAAGTACGTTATATAGCTCTTCTGCCCATTTACCTTTTTTGTCATCTAATCTTTTTCTTAACCTTTAGAGGATGATTCGATTTGCTACTTCCGTTTGGCCATTGGTCTGTGGATGAGCTACCGAAGTGAACCGTAGATCAATATGGAGGCCTCTGCAGAAAGATTTAAATGGAGCACAGTCAAACCGCTTGCCATTATCTGAGATTACGATTTTTGGTGTACCGAACCTACAGACAACTGATTTTTAGAAGAAATATGTAACATTCTGCTAGGTGATCCTTGCCAATGGTTCAGCTTCGATCCATTTTGTGAAATGATCAATGGCTGCTACTAAAAACTTGTACTGTCTTATTGAAGAAGGGAAATGTCCCAAGATATCGATCCCCCATCGCTGAAAAGGCCAAGTGCATCAGATGGGAGCTAGTTCTCTTGAAGGTTGCCTTGGAACAGATGCATGTTCTTGACACTGAATACATCGGCAAACCTTTTCTACTGCATCCTTCTTCAACGTAGGCCAGTAGTATCCTTGTAATAAGGTCTTTTAGATGAGGCTGGAGCTTGCTTCATGGGCCCCACATATCCCTTCGTGAATTTCTCTTAACACATAATCTCCATCCTCTGGGAAAATGCATCTCAGCTAAGGATGAGTTTTAGATCGCCGATACAGGTCCCCTTCATACCAGCTATATTTTTTAGCTATATTTTTTAGCCTTATTTATTACCCTTTTAGCCTCTAATATTTTTTCAGGGAGAGATCTTTCTGTCAAGTACCGAACAATGGGTTCCATCCAGCTCCCTTTCCATTCTAGTAGCATTATTGAATGCATCTCTATTGTGGGAGAATTTTAGATTTCTATAGGGATCTTCTTTAAGTTTCCTATTTTTCCCGTTGCTGCTGATTTGGCGATCTCATCTGCTCAGCAATTTTTTGATCTAGTGATCTGCCTCACCATCCAGCTTCCTCCCAACTGATTTCCTTCATGTAAGGCTAGTTGGGTTAGCTCTGAGTATTTCTTTAAGCTCTCTTCTTTAACTGCATAATTTTTATTGACCTGGTTGACCACTAGCTGGGAGTCACTGTAGATTACTAAGTTTTCCATTCGAATTTCCCTAACTAAAGAGAGCCTTGTTAATACAGCCTCATATTTTGCTGCGTTATTAGATATCGAAAAATTCAACTTCACAGCTTATTCGATCACCAATTTGTAAGGTCTTTTAATCACAATCCCTACCCCAGATGCTTCTGCCCCAACTGCACCATCCACAAATATCTCCCATTCTTCTTTCTTTACACCCTGTGGTTCTTTTATAGTTGGAGTCAGTTCGGCCATAAAATCTGCTAGTGTTTGTCCTTTCATTGCCCATCTCGGTTCATACATTATACTTAGACTTTTGATCCTGACCACCCATTCTGAGATTCGCCCTGAGGTCTTTGGTTTTTGTAAAATTTTTCTTAGGGGTTGATCAGTTCGGACTATTACCTGATGGGCTTCACAGTAATTCCTTAATTTCTGTGTGGCCATGAGCAGTGCTAGGGCATGCTTTTCTAAGGTCGGGTATCTTAGTTCGGCATCCTAGAGTACTAGGCTGACATAGTAGATCGGGTATTGTTCTCTCGATTCTTCCCTTACTAATACCGCTGCTATAGTCTCTGTGGTTGTGGATGGGTATAGGTAGAGCTCTTCTTCTGGTACAGGGTGACTCAACAAAGGAGGGCTAGTCAGAAATTTTTTCAGTTCTTCGAAGGATTTTTGACACTCTTCTGTCCATTAGAAGTCCTTCAAGTGTTTCAATGCTTTAAAGAATGGTTGGCGTCTTTTGGCCGAAGATGAGATGAATCGCCTGAGTGCTGCTATTCGCCCATTAAGTCTTTGAACTTCTCTTTTGTTGCTAGAAGGATTCATTTTGAGGATCGCTTCAATTTTGTCAAGGTTCGCCTCGATTCCTCTTTGGGAGACCATATACCCCAAGAATTTTCTAACTGGGACTCTGAAAACACACTTCTCGGGGTTCAACTTTAGGTTGTAGGATTTTAGGATCTTCAGAACCATCTCTATATCTTTGGAGTGATCTTCAGCTCTTTTACTCTTGATTATCATATCATCTACATAGACCTCTATGTTTATGCCGATTTGGTCTCTAAACATGTGGTTTACTAATCTCTGATAGGTAGCCCCAGCATTTTTTAACCCGAACGGCATCATTTTATAGCAGTATATCTCCTGATCTGTTATAAAGGATGTTTTTCTTCATCTGATATGTGCATCTGAATTTGATGATACCCTACTTTTGCATCAAGAAAGGAGTATAACTCATGTCCGGCTATTGAGTCAACTAGTTGATCGATGCTCGGGAAGGGATAATTATCTTTGGGGCGGGCTTTATTCAGATATGTAAAATCTACACACATTCGGTATGAGCCGTATGGTTTCTTAACCATTACAACATTTGCCAACCATTTCGGGTAATATACTTCCCAGATAAATCCTGCTTCTAATAGCTTCTGGATCTCTATGGCGATGGCGATCTATTTTTCGGGTGAGTGTTTTCTCTTTTTCTGTACTACAGGTTTGACAGATGGATCTATGCTGAGCCTGTAAGTGATTATTTCTTTACTCACCCCTGTTAATTCTTTAGTTTCCTAAGCGAAGGCTTTCAAATTTTCTTGTAAGGTTCTGCTAATCTCGGAGCTTGTTTCTTTCTTTAGTGTGGATTCGATCTATATAATTTTTTCCATGCCGATTTCTATCTTCTCAAGTCCACCTTTAGGCTCTGCTTTATCTTTTCTTTCCGAGCTGTCTAATGGTTCAGTCTGCAGTGTTGGGAAGACCCCTTTTAAAGCATTAAAATAGGTTCACCTGGCTGTCTCTTGGCAACCTCTAATAACTACTATTCCTCTAGAAGTTAAGATTTTTATCATGAGGTATCTAACACATGTCACTGCACATGTGTCAAAAAGGATCGGTCTCCCAATGATTGCATTATAGGCGAAAAGGATGTCTACTACCATAAATTTAGCTTGTATTTCCTTTGTGATCTCCTCATCGCCTAGTTCTACATCTAACATTACCGATCCTTCTACTAGGATTGTTTTTCCTTCTAGACCCACAAGAGGGGTGGCCACAGGCTTCAGGTTTTTTTCAATTTGTCCCATTGTTTTAAACACAGATAGGGTGATCATGTTGACGGCACTCCCATCATCAACTAACATTCTTCTTACTAGGAAGTTGTTCAGTCTTCTTGAGATGACCAAGGCGTCATTATAGGGGGTGATCACCTTCCCTTTATCTTCATCAGAAAAATTTAATGTTCCGAATGTCTTATTGGGTGATCTCTGTGTATTGACTGAATAGACATCCTTTACAGCAAGCTTTCTTTTGGTAGAGCTATCACTCCCTATACTTCCTCCCAGTATCATATTAATCTCTCCAACTGCCTTCCTTCTCTGTCTCTTTTGTTCAGCTTCTCTGGGTTCTGTCATTTCATGGGATTTGCCCCTTTGTTCCTTTTCTTTGTCTTGGCGGACAAATCTTCTTACACCCGCTACCCCTTTTTGAATCAATTTCTCAATCTCCTCCTTTAGGTGCCAGCATTCATCAGTATTGTGGCCTTTGTCATTAATTCACAGTATTTATTATTATCCCTTCTTCCTGCCGAGGAGTTGCTCATCTTCCGAGGCCATTGCACGTTTTCGCCATTTTTCTTGATCCACATTAATACTCGCGATTTGTTCGCATTTAGTGGGGTGAATTGCCTGTTGTTTCCTTCTAGTCTTTCTGCTTTGTCCCTCCGCCTATTTCCTCCTTCATTGTTTCTGCTGGGTCGGTATTGGCGATCACCCTGTTGATTTCCTTACCATCTAGATGTGTTTCCTTCTTTTCTTTGTCTCTGATCAAAATCTCTCATTTCGTCATCGATTCGGATATGTGTCTGAGCGATCGCCATTAGGGCTAAAATAGTTTGGGAAGGGTTGGATAGTAGCTCTTTTCTCATATCATGATTTGAAGTCCCATGGAGTATTATTGTGTAGGCGATATCTTTATTTAAGTCTTCAATTTAGATCGCTTCCCTATTGAATCGTTCCACATATCTCCTCAAGCTCTCCCCTTCTCTTTGAACGACGGTTAGTAGGTCGGTTGATATCTTTTTAGGGGTAATGGAGGCGATGAATCGTGCTTGGAATAAGGTGGAAATTTGGGCAAAGGATGTGACAGACTTTGGGGGTAAGGTTTGATACCAGTCTTGAGCCATACCCTTTAGTGTAGTAGGGAAAAGTTTACATAGAACATGATCTAGATGAGTTTGAGCATTGATCATAGTTCAGAATTTATGGATATGGCCTTTAGGGCAGGTAGTTCCCTCGTATGATTCCATATGGGTGGGGATTCTAAATTTTGGGGGATAATTCGCCCTAATAATGCTATCACAAAGGGGCAAATCTGTTCGTAAGGCGAAATCCATTTCATTCACTCTGACCCCTATCTTTTTCATGACTTCCCGAACCTTCCTTTCTATCTTTTCTGGGTCTTCTTTTTGTTCTCCATCTGACCAAGGTTCGGTATCTCTGTTTCCTTGGTTTGTCTGTGTATCTCCATTCAAAGGATCGAGTGGGTTTATTGTTAGGCCTGTTGTTTGGGATTATTGAGTTATTACTTGTTTCAGCTCTTTCAACTGAGCAGTAAATAATAACATAACCATTTTGTGGTCTTTTATGAATACAAATGGACATAGTGTATTATTCACATATCCTTCTTTCAATAAGGATTTAATCAAATGATTATACCACATACGTCCATATTTCTTTAATCCATATAAAGATTTCTGCAATTCAATGTAATTCATGTTACATGTTTGATGTGCATTTATTTCTATTATCTTTAATCCTTCGGGGACTTTCACATAAATATAATTTTCATAAGGCGCATATTAAGCCTTTCTTTAACTGCTATACTAATCAAATATTGGAATGTGATTATATCTATAATAGGAGAATAAGTTTCTCATAATCAATATCAAGTCTCTGCGAAAAACCTTGGCAACTAACCTCGCTTTATATCTTACCGCTTCATTATTCTCATTACACTTTCGGACAAACACCCATTTATACACAATTGGTTTCATATTTTGGGGAGTCAGCTAAACAAGTCCGAATACCATACATTTAAATAGCGAGTCTAACTCAGCCTGAATTGTCTCTTTTCATGATGGCCAGTCATATCTATGCTGACATTCAGTTATATTCATAAGTTCTGGATCCAGATTGTCTCTTGAGATAGCAAGAGCTACTGTTGAGGCAAATTCATTGTCGACGATAAATGAATTTCTATCAAATATTTCTCTTGTATTCACAAAAATTAATTGAGATCTCATAATTTTCATTCATACGATCATCAACTCCAAGAGCCATATCTGGAGGATATAATTGTTTCGTTGTCTCGGTCTGTGTCTCATCATTGGTTATAACTCTTTGACTGAGATCTTCCTCTTCAAGAGATTTTCTTAGTGACGCTGCTTTTATTTTCCATGAATTTTTATCTTTTAGTTTCAATTTACTATCCACGCTTCTGATGTGTGTCAAGCTCAATTGATTTTCTATTTTCAATAGGAACTACAACCCTTACTAGGGTATTAGCAGCTGGAATATGAGACTTTATCACTCTTTTGGCATCTATAAATGCATCTAGCAATTGAATTGCAATTTGTTGCAATTGTATTATTTTCTGAACTTCTAGTTCATTTTGACTTGTACATGATCAAAGCTGTATAAATGATTTTCCTTTCAAGAAATTTCTCGACATTATTTAGCATTAATAGGTGTTTTTCTCTTCCCCTAATATTAGGAAATGTGTCTCATTAAAATAAATTATAAGTCTCCTTTATGGACCCATTTTGAGGTGATGTCATTAGTACATACATGACACAACAAAAAACTCGTAGATGAGAAATATTAGGCTCACATCCATATACAAATTGTAAAGGGATAGTATATATGATATGCATAATGATATGTCATATCAAACATTTAAGATTTTATTATTGAACTACATGTTCAATACTTGAACTGCAGGTTCAAAGCAACATATTTTTTCATGTATAATGAGAATAAAACAATAATGAAATAATTCATAAATTATAATTCACAACTTATTGGTAAAATATAATTCAAATAAAATTTAAAAATATTAAAAACAAAATCCAACAAAACAATAAGAATAATAATAAAAATGCAAAATCTTTGCAAATTACTTCTTCAGAGAGTTTACAGATTCAGCTGAGTTATGTCTTCTATGTGGATTGTTTCTCTTTCAGAGTTCTCATACTCTACCAAAAGTATCTCACTCTTGAGTTTTGACTTTTGGTAATTTTCAATAAGATGTTTCACCCACATCCATTATTCATGTGATTATCTACAACATTCACTTCAGGAATTATTGTTGTACTAGTGGGTCTAGCTTGATGATTTATTATTAGCGATTTGTTCTTTTCAGCCATTAGAAGACAAGTAATAAGTTCATAATATTTGTAAATTTTGCTCTATATACTGTTGCTGCAGGAGCATGTTAGAGGCATGAAAAATAGTATATGTCTTCTATAACATATTATGTTTTATAACTTTAGCACCACACAATTTCAGTTATGAAGTGATTCTAAACATGATTGAATTTTATTATAAAGAGAATAGTATCATAATTAAATCAGTCTTCCAAAGACTTATAGATAATTTCTTTAGTTCTTCAGGAACGTAGGATATTAGTTCTTTAACAAATTAGAATACTAATGTACCATAAATTTAGGATACTTAGTTCTTCAGGAATTTAGGGTACCAATTCTTCATAAATTTATATTTTATTTATTTATTTAATTAGTTCTTCAAGAATTATATATAATACTAGTTTTTCAGGAACTGTATTAATTTATTTAATTCTATAGGAATACAAATTCTTCATAAACTATAGATGATACTATTTTTTCAGGAACTAGAATTTAGAATACAAATTCTTCAGGAATTATGTTTACTTAATTAAAATTAAATAACATCAAATAATAATATCTCCATAAAAAAATAGTAAAATTCTCTTTATATATATATATAACTAAAAAAAAACGAAAACATATATTTATATATTTACCAATTAGGAGAGAGACTCACCAATAATTAATGAGTTGGAGTAAGTCAATGGTATTGATTGCCCTTTTTTTTTTTTTTTTAGCAAGCAAAAATCAAAAAGATAAAGTTGGTAGCCTTTCGTTGCCTCTTTTCATTAGAAATCTGCCATGGTCACTGGTACATGTATATATAACAACTTGTTGCTTTTTCTCCGTTTGTATGTATAGTTTTCCTTCCAATACTGTTTATTAAGTATGCGTACCTCGTGTTGATGACGTGTTGTAAATCGGCTTATTAACTCAGTATATCAAAGATAATAAGAATAGATATAAAGCAATAAAGTAAAGAGAGAGAGAGAAAATATGTAGAGAGTAAAAGGGACTCCAAACTATTATTATTAGATTAACTCTAACTTCCCTTATATAGAGAAATAGCTAGGGTTTAATGTATATAATATTACTGAAATAATCATATACTATAATCTCTTTAAAATATATACTCAAGGATGTTTAAGTAATATCCACATATAATAATTTATTTATAACACATAGATATTTTTTGACCCTCTTGAAATTTTGAAAGTTTTAGGATTATAATATTATGTTTAAAAATCTCTCAATCTTGGCTTTTTTATTATACTCACTACTAATTGTTCCATTTTATCATTGAATTAATCATTTATTCCAAAAGAAATATTTAAAAGTTTTAAAGTAAATACTTCACATTTATAGTTCGTATATATTTTTTTTGCCGGATTTATTTTAATTTTCTTTGATTTCTTGTTATATTATATTATATTCTACAATATTGACATGATTGAATTTTATTTATAATATTTGCTCGTTACTCATGTTATCCAATAGAATCAAAATAAAATAAATAACCAAATTAATTTAAGAAAATAAAAAAAAAAAGAATTTTCCTCATTTTATGTGAATAGTGCTTCTCAATTATTTTTGTAATTATTTAGTTTTTATGTCCATTCAGTTATATAATTTTAGTTAGACAAATTTTTGTGAGGTAAAATTTGAATTCATAAGATGATCAATGAAAATTTTGAACGATTGAACGTAATTATTGTACTTTTTTAATTGGGCTCTCCTAAATAAATTTTCTGTGTCCGTCACTGTTCTCAAGTGAAAATAATAAATATCTGCTCCCGCGTCATCTTTAACGGCTAAAAATTTATGCAGATTTTGTTTGAAAAGGACAAGTAATGAACTTTACTTTCCTTGTAATGTTTGTTACTTTGCTTTGTAACATTAGTGATTTCCAGGTAATGATCGTGAATTTTGTTTATGGATGGAAAGTGCCAATTTGATCTTCAAAGGGTAACATCCGTTATAAATGGTAACGAGTGTTACGTCAGCTTGAGTATCATGGTAAATAACAATAGTGAATTTTTTGAACCGTTGGTGAAAAATGGCAGTAACGAGCGTGAATTTTACTCTCCGAACCAAATTCCTTAATTTTGAATTAAAAGTAATGTTTGTGAATATCCATGAATGAGTGTTATTATCTGTATATCAACAAACCAGCTAAACAACAAGTGTTAAGTAATTCAAATAATATATCTTCAAAAAAAATAATTCAAATAATAAAATAAAGTTTTGACATAATCAAAACATACATGAAAACAATAATATTTTAGGAAAATACCATATAAAAAAAAAACGCAAAATGCGAGCCAATAAGTTATTTTATACTACTAATTTTTCTACTTATTTCATGTACCTAGCTTGTAACTAACCGAGCTTTACCCAAATATCATAGTAATCAATTAACTTAATTTGTTTAAATATAATTGATATACTAGCTCGAAT